>JADRCD010221759.1:0-12332 GCA_019843815.1 Montemys delectorum | reverse complement strand
GACTTGCACAAGATTGGACCCCTCAGCACTTCATCAAGGATGAGGGAGGGGCTCATGAAGTCCCACCCCTCCCAGAGGGACTTTGTTCAGTGGTGTATAAGTTGCCTGTATTGCACTGAGTAGCTTCTCATTTATACTTGGGCAACTGTAATTAAACTCAGTGGACAATGTAGGCTTGGATTTTTCAAAACCTACTTTAATAAAGGTTCTTAAATGCTTCAGCTTCCTTTCTAGCCCACCGACCAGAGCTAGGGGAAAAGGAAGGTTACTGGGAAGTGGGAGGTGTGGACCTGCTTAAAAGTAGTTCTTTGGGACCATTCCAGTCTTTGTTGTCAAGATACCAGCAGTCCAGTCCAAAACATCAACCATGTATCAGTAGCGGCAGTTCAGTCCAACTACCAAACACCAAACATGAATTAGTAGTAGAGATTTGATCCAGAAAAAACTTCAAAGTTCAGCTGAATCAGCTCACGTCTGAGGAAGTGGCAAGAAACAGCCAGAATACCACGAGAAGTTCTTAGGTGCATTTCTCTCTATGAAGACAAGCTGACAAGCGAAGATCAGCAAAGACGAGCAGAGCATTGGAAGGTGAATCCAACCACTGTCTGTTGGGTCTACTTACACTCTTTCCAAACATCACACGTCCTCTCTAGCAAAAACATCCTCTCATGTGTCTGCTTCAACAAAACATCCTCTCACAAGACAGCCTCCAGAAAAACATCACATGACACAACTGAGTCTCCAGAGAAACCAGAAATTTCCATTTCAGGACAACACATTAAAGAAGACATGAAGATAGAAAGTGGCTCGTTGAACATAAGAGTGCCAGCAAGAGAAGAAGGGTCACGAGGGGGAGCGAGAGAATATGAAAATGACTAAAATTTGTTATATAAATGAATGACACTGTCAAGAAATTAAAAAAAAAAACAGGATGAAAACAGGATTATAGCTTTAGCTTTGAGAAATGAAAATAGTTCTGAGAATCGGCTGTACAGGAAGAATACATTTCTTATTCCCAAACACTTAAGATGAGTAAGAAGCATGTTTCTGTTCTGTGGACATTTACTATAAGTAAAAGAAGGTCAAAGGAAAACTTGTTCTTTCTCTGGTTTTATATGGCCTATGAGGGTTTTTAATTTTTTTTTTTTCCATGCTGTATCCCCTCAAGCACAAGGACTCTCCTGAAATAAGACCAGACTCTCATATATGGTAAGAATTCTGCCCTGCCTCTTGGAGTGCGGGTAGTACAGATCTGCATCTGCAGCCCAGACACTATGGAGGCAGAAGAACATTCAGGAGAGAGATCACAGGGCAGGGGGAGCTCCACAAAGAGAGAGTCTGGTAGAACATGGCTGCCAGGGTGCTGGGTAAAACCATGCAAGCTAGCTCGTAGGAGCAGCACAAACCTAACAAATCTAGTCTCTGTACAGAAGTGTCTCCAGGCTTCTGATGGAATATAGGGCAACCCTGAGTGTTTTTAGGAGACAGAGTTAACTAATAGTGGAACTCCAGCAGAGCAAAGAGGTTGGAGGCATCGGGGGTGGAGTGCTGAATTAGTGGGAGGCTGGACATGTAGTTCCTAGTACCAAAGTCCTAAGAAAAGAGCTGGTCTTATGAGTCCAGAGCCTCTGGGTTGGTTTTACTGCTGACTGGAGATAGAAGTAAATAAAAAATGCAGTTATTTGAAGATATGACTGCCAGGATAAATTATTATGGGATGGATATAATACACTAGACAAAAAATAAATTATTCCATTAGATTTGCTAGAGCTGAAGGCCAACATAGTAGCTCATGCCCATAATCTCGCCACTTGGGAGACTGAGGTAAGAGTGCTCCCATGAGTTTATAGCCAATCTGGGTTATAGAATGAGATCCTATCTCACACAAAGAGACAGATAAGAAAACTGTATAGATGGCTAAAGTTACATTCTTCCTCTCTCTCATTTTCTCATTAAGTTATTGCTCTGTAGACCAGGCTAGTCTGGAATTTGCAGTCCTCCTTTCTTGACCTCTCCCTTAGTTGTTGGGACTGTAGGCATACGCCACCACACCTTGCTTAAAAGTCCCATTTTAAACAAAAACATGATCATGTCTGTTACTACATTTTATGAAGTCAAACTTGCTCAGTGTTCCCAAAGACACATGATCTGATGGTACATACAATACCTACTCAAATGCTGAGAATAGCACGGAGCCAGTTCATTCGGGGCATCGCTACACAATTAGTGGCCCTAAGAGGAATTTCTGTATTATCAACTGGGGGTGATGTTGACAGGGTGGCCATTTTCTCCACCTTAAATGTGGAGGATGCCAGTATGGTTGTTGACATGAGTGTCATTCAAGCTGAAAGGTGAACCCAAGTCCCTTGAGGATTTTGCTAAAATGAAGATTCACTTAACAAGGTTGTGCAGGCCCTGGGACTCTACATTTTTTACATAAACTTCTCAGTGATGATGATGATGATGACGATGGTACTGTGGTCCTTGGACCACTTTGTGGATCAAGAATCTCGACAAGTCTGGATAGAAAAGCAGTGCTTCCCACTTCAACACCAAGTTCCCGAAAGGGAGCCAAAGGAAAGGCCCAGGCGCCATGTTCCATGGAGCTGTACAGGTCACATTCCTGTGCCCAGCTTCCCTGGCTCTGCTGAGATGTCCCAGTCTAGGAAGCCTTCCTGGACTCCCTGGGGACCGAAGAGAAGGAACTTTATGCTCTTTGCTTGCTTAGGGTCCATGTGGGTCTTTCGAGCTGAGCCACTGCTTTGCTTTAAGAAGTGTGCACTTTCTGCAGGCAGTGCTGAGGGTCTGTAGACACTAAGCCCATCTGTGTCCTCACTGCTGGCCCAGCTCTTGGCTGTAAAGGTGACTGGATTAGAACAAATGATTATGACCTCAGTGGCTTAAAACAACTCAAAATTATGAATTTACAATTCCCCTGGTTGGATGACTACAGGATGTGTCTTGCTGGTTTAGAATTCGGGGAGTCAGCAAATACACTCCTGCAGGATCTGGGATAGGAGCTCCCTGCTTTGTTTTCACTTGTAGAGCCTGCATTACTTGCTGAGCAGTGGGGCTGGGGTCTTCATACAATGATGCTGATCCTTACCCTCCTCCATTGGTAAGGAAGATGATTCAGGTGCTCTCCTCATCTTAAACTGATTAGAACCTAACTTCTCCTTGGCCATGTAATATAAAATACTTACAGCTTCTGGGAATTAGGCAGTGGCCATTTTGGGGGTCACTAGTCTGTCTGTCACAATGTCTGACTAGTATCTATATGTTAAGCCTGCATTTGGTTTTTGAACACAGCTCATAGGACAGAGGAACAGAAAGAACTGAGACTTCTGTAGCTTTGACTTCCTGTGACCAACTTTGTAATATTTCAAATAATGCTCATCCAGCCTGAATTCTGTGTGACTCCTTGTTTCGTAAAAGATCTTGCCATAGCTGTATGAGACCTGCACTAGATCAGTCTGTCAAAATTCCAGTGTTAACTGAGGAGGAATCTCATGGGTTTCCACACTTAGCCAAGGAGGTATTGATGGCTGATGGGAGAGAAGGAGTCATTTTTCTTTAAGGATGTGGCTGTTGGTACATTGCCCATGCTCACAAAGGCAGCAGTAGTTGGATTAAATGAATTTCTCTTTTTAAAGAATATGGCATGAAAGGGTGGGAGAGGATATGCTGAGGGGGAGAGAGGGAAGGAGAGGAGAGGTGGTTAGGATCAAACGCCGATAGGGCCGCTTCCACCCAGCTGTTTTGGCTGGAGGTGCCTGTGACTGGAAAGTACAATAGCCAGGTACCCAAAGACTGTCAAAACTATCTCTAATCCTGAAGAGGTATGGGGTGGTGCTGGGGGAGGCAGGGTCTCTGGCTACAAACTTTTGAAGGGAATCATCATGGGGTTAGTAAAAGCTTTTCAACTGTTCTTGCTTAAGAATCATCCTCAAGGGAATCAAATATCCACAGAAGGAGTGGCAGAGATTAACTATGGAGCAGAGACTGAAGGAAGGACAAGCATATGGCTATCTCCTGAGAGGCTCTGACAATACCTGACTAATACAGATGTAGAGGCTCACAGCCATTCATTGAACTGAGTACATGGTCCCCAATGAAGGAGTTAGAGAAAGGTTCTATGGAGCTGAAGGGTTTGCAGCCCCTTAGGACGAACAACAATTACTAACTAGTACCCTCAGAGCTCCCAGGGACCCAACCACCAATCAAGGACTATACAGGGTGGGACTGAATGTTCTGGCAGCATGTGTATAGTAGAGGATCGCAAATTCGATCATCAATAGGAGGAAAGGACCTCGACCTTGTGAAGGTTTTGTGCCCCAGTGTAGGGGAATGCCAGGGCCAATAAGTGGGAGAAGGTGGGGTGGCAGGCATGAGGAGGGGGAAGGCAAAAGGTGTTTGTTCTTGTTGTTTTTGTTTGTTTGTTTGTTTGTTGGAGGGGAACCTGGGAAAGGAAAAATTTACATGTAAATAAAGAAAATATCTAATATAAAATTAAAAAAAAAAAAGAGTCATCCTCAATAGCAATCTGGTGACTCCCCTTGTGGAATTCTTTTATAACATTCAAATTTCAAGATGTGGGGAGTTGCCTGGCCTGGTGGAACAGGTCAGTAATCATAGCTTTTGAGGGCACCGAGGCAGGAGAGTTATAAGTTCAAAGCCAGTCTGAGCTGAACAGTGAGTCCAAGGCTATCTGAGTAAGGCTCTGTCTTAAAATAAAAAGCAGAGAAGGACTGTGGGTGTAGCTCAGTGGTGGACTGCTGGCCTAGCATGTGCAAGGGCCCTGTGTTCAAACCCCTCTCCTGCACTCCCATTCAGAAATGGAACGTGTTTACTTGCCAAAGGCTCCACTTATTTGAGCAGAGTTCTCGAGTGCTATTAAAATGTATGCCTTGTTACTGTTTTCTGTTCAAAGTTGCGTTTCTTGGGTTAAATGTAGTCCAGGCAGAGCCAGTATCTTTGCCCTTTTGATGCCTACTACCAATTTCTATTCTGCCTAAAAATGTTAGAGGTGAAGAAACAGGAGCAAGACTCCCTGAGTGCTTTTTGCCCATCAGGCTCTCCTAAATCTCTGCAAAAGAGACTGCATGAGGTACCATAACGGAGGTTTAAAAATCTTACTGTTGACTGTGGCTTCTCCAAGGCTTCACAGTACTTAGTGTGCAAGTGTCAGCGAGCTGAGTGGATCAACAATAGTGATGGACGCTGCTGGGCAAATGATTTTTTTTTTCTTGTTTTGTTTGTTTGTTTTCAGCCTGATTGCCGTGAGTTAAGATCTCCAGCTGGCTTCAAAAGCGACAGCCAACCAGAGCACTGGTCAACGTAGCTCTTCACGGGAACCACTCTCTAGCTGACTCCGTTCGTGTCCATAGTTCAGATTCACTCGGTTTCATTTCCTGTGCAGATGCCTCCGCTCGCCCTTCATTTTGCAAATGAAAGAAGAAATACAAAGCAGATTTCCAAAGAATTTATTCATGTTTTTATTTTTTTAATGAAATAGGTGCATGCACACCTCTTCCATCCACCTTTCCCAGCTGGAGATGCCTGTGGCGGGAAACGTCACGGAATGTCCTTGCCCTCCTTGTTGCTGCTTGGGTAGGTGCGGCGAGAGCAGGGGCTGGGTGGTATCCCTGGCACATGCTGGGATGCGCGTTGACTCCGCTCCTCGTATTGATGTGGACGCTCTACTGGAAGCCCTCACAGAGGGAAACCAGCCGAGGCACAGCATTCTCAGGGTTGCTTGGTTCATCTCCTTTCCCAGATCTCTTTAGTCGTGAGTGAGAGGGGTAAGGTGGAGGAGGGCTCACATCACCAGAGCTCCAAACAGAATAACATTGTTAGATGGGGACTTAGGTGGAGAGTCATGGCTCCTCTGCCTGCCGTGTGTTAGAAACACAAGGGCAGATTTAGTCCAGGCACAAACGCAGGCACAGAAGTGGCAGGCACTCCAGGTGACTTGGAAGAGTGTGGGAGACTGAAAGCCAGCACCAGACCCCTCTGTTGCTCCTAATTAAACAGAACCCAGGAGGTTAACAGTCATACCTGCCCTGGTCAGGGTCAGCAGCTTCCAGGTCCTGCTCCCTCTTTCAGATCCTGGAGGAAGCCAGATCTCAGACACCGAAGGGAGATCTACCTCCCAAGAGGACTGTTGTCTTGCATTTAAGACAAAAAAGGAGGCCCACAACACAGGCAATAGGACGCCTCGAGCAGCTCGAACGGATATGGAGCGGCAGCAGCTGGTACACCAACCACATTTGTAGCGGTCCTGGGAAGTAGATCTCTGGGGGATGGCCCCTTCCCAGGCTTTCAGAGGTCTTTGATAGGTGCAGCATCTGCCTCATTGTTTCTAGCAGTGACTGGTGAGTCTAAGATCCACAGAAGCCCAGGGAAGAGCTGTAAGCTTAGACGTGGGCTGTAGTGTCAAAGTGGGATGCTGTAGGTGGAAGAACTCCTTCAAGAGTTGCAGAGAGATGACACTAAGATCAGGGATGCCCGAGTCCAGCAGTCACAGATATTGAGATGGGGTTTAGGGGGCAAAGTCTAGCAAAGGCTGTTTCATCTGCATTTGAGGGGACATAGGAGGCATGATTTGTCACAAATGGAACACACCACACAGCTGTAGAAGGGGTAAGACACTTAAATGCACCAACCAGTGTGGTAGGACCTTAGAGGCCACAGATGGAGATGGTAGCTTGGGAGAGGATGCTGGGCTTTCAGAACTGTACAATCCTCACATCTGAGACTTAGCAGGCTTGAGCATCACGCCAGAGCATCCAAAACTTCAGTTGTTTCTAACAGAGCCTGAGTTAGAGAAGTCTATCATAGTGTGTGATTTTGGTAATTAACCTGTGTAAGTGCACCCACTGTTCATCAACTGAAATGATTTACGTAACAGATTTGCTTAATTTTTACATGTGCTTTTAGGTGTCAGGATAACAAAGAGCTGTGAGGGTGTACAGCTACAGTACACGTACCCATCTCCAGAACTGCAATTACTTAGATAGCCGGTTCCCTGACAGCTGGAGTGACCCAGAGCTGTTTTAAACAATCTGAAACAGATACAGTGTTCAGTGTAGAACACTGTGTGTGGTGGTCTAAACGTGTCCCACCAGATTCATGTTGAAGTCTCATTAGGAGGAGCTGAAGAGGCACTCATGGGCAGAGATTAATAAATTGGGTGAGTGTCTTCATAAAGAAGCTGAAGGTAGCACTCTCTGTCTCCACCTTCCATTTGAGGACCCACAGGAGTCACCGCCTCTTATAGTTTGAACACCTAGTCCCCAGCTGGCAGGGCTTCCCAGGGAAGTTCTGGACCCTTTAGGAGGTAGGTAGAGCCTTGCTGGAGGGAGCACAGGACTGGGGTGGCTTTGAGAATTTATCTTTGTCCTATTTCCTGTTCTCTCAAATATGTTCTCTCTTCCTGCTCCTGCTGCCACATTCTCCCCACGGTGATGTTCTGATCCCTCTGGAACCACAACCCACGTAAGCCCCTCCTTCTTCAAGTTGCTTTTGGTCATGGACTTGATATTGGGAAGAACTTAACTCTGTGTGTGTGTGTGTGTGTGTGTGTGTGTGTGTGTGTGTGTATGTGTGTGTTTTGTTTGTTTGTTGAAGAATGTGAAAAACTTTGGAGTAGAAAAACTTGAATTTTGTCTATATCTTAATAGACAGCACAGCTAAGAGCAATATGAACATTGGAAGCCTGGCTCACGAACTTTCTGAGAAGAGCAAGGGCTCTGTTAACAATTTTCCTAGAGGCTAGTCCTGTGGTATTTTGGTGAGAATCTTACTAGTGTTCTATCCATTAAGGTGGATAGAACCTGCCTAAGGTTAAATTTAAAAGTTAAGAGGCCAATTTCTTTAGCAGAAGAGATATCAGGACAGCACTGCATTGGGTCTATGGAGTGGATTTTGCTGATCACTTTTTATACAAGTCTACAATGGCAAAACAAACAAACAAACAAATGCAAAAAAGAAAAGTGCTCAGTTTCCAGCAGGAGAGAACACTAGCTTAGGACTGAGGTAAATCATATGCAGAAAAAAGAGGCTGTAATCATTACAGAGATTAGCAGCATTGAAGAGAAGCTTTCTGCTCTGCCTTGCAGCAATAGAAAAACATTTCCTTATGGCAAGACCACATCCAGCCATGCCTCTAACTCATAAAAGAGAGCCTGGATTTCTTGTTTCTGAAAAGCAACTGCAGCATACAAAAGCCATTGCAACTGTATCCCAAGGAGATAGGGGCCAAGCCAAGCTGGCTGCCAGCTTGGCAATCTTGTCTATGTGGTACTGGTTTTGGAAAAGGACACAAGACTGAGAATGTTTTGAGTTCCGCCTCCATGATTTCAGGAGGACACTAAAGCCAGGAAATCTATGGCATGATCTGAGTCCTTGTGAGGACTTCCTCCTGGAAGACCACTATATGAAGCTGGGAAAGTGAAGCCTGGGTTGTAGTACAGATCCCAAGATGTTGACAATGCCAGAGCCATTCAAAGGAGAGCTGCATACAGCAAGTGGAACCAGGCCAAGAGAGACATATACATTGCAGGTATCCTGGAGGGATGGAACCATCTAAGTCTTTGGATGCTGAAGCCCCAAATACTGGACATGGAATTACAGGATTGGATGTTTGTCCTACAGCACTTTGGTTTTGCTTTGATCCAGTTTTCCCACAACATGGCCTCATCCCTTCTTCTTAGAATAAGAGTGTCTATTGTGTGTCATTGTGTGTTGTAAGTACATAAAAGTACATATATAATTATTTCATTTTTATTTTATAGGAAGTCACACTAAAGAGATCACCTTGAGTCTCAAAAGGGACTTTGGACTTTTAAACTGTGCTGATTTTGTTAAAGACTATGGGGACTTTTGAAGTTGAATTAAATGTATGCTTTTGCATCATGAGGTGACCATGAGCCTATTGGGGCTAGGGGGTGGAATACTGTGATTTGAATGAGAAATGTTCCCCATAACTTGTATATTTAAACATTTGGTCCCCAATTGATAGGGATGTTTGAGGAAGCTATGGGACTTTTAAAATGTGGAGACTTGCTGGAGGAAAGATGTAATTGGAAGTGGACTTTGAAGGTAATGCCCCACTCTGCTTCTGACTCACCAGTTTCTGTGTGTGGATGAAATGCGCTCCCCCATTCCTGCTCCTACGGCCGATTTTAGCCATCGTTATGTAAGTGAGAGTTAACCCTTTCTTCCTTAGGTTGCTTTGAGTCACGGTGTCTTATCATAGCAACAGAAAATTAATCAATTGACCATCTATAAAGCAGAGAGTGAACTTCCAGGGACTTCATCCTGTACTTCTAGAAGCATTTGTGTGTGTATGTGTATGTGTGTGGGGGTGTGTGTGTTGTGTTTTAAGTTAGTGAGGAGGCACAGAAAGATGGCTCGGTGGGTAGAGGCACTTGCTGAGCAAATCTGACGACCCATTGGATCTCCAGAACCTGTGCAAACGTGGAGCGAGAGAACCACTTGCACAAGGTTGTCTGTCTGCTTTTTACACCCGTGCATGGGATGCACACACCCCCAAGTGCACACACAATAATAATGAATGAAGTGAAGTTTATAATGTATAACGTTTATAAATCTAAGGAATTTTGTTTTAGCAATCTGAATTAAAGTAGCAAGTTTGACAGCTTCTGGAAGGGAACAGATTAAATCTTTCAAGGCCCTGTCTAAGAGACTTTGACTTTGTTCCCTCAATAACAGTATATTGAGGTTTGTGGTTCTGGATCTGAGAGCAAGAGAATAAGTAAAACTGTATTCTTTAGCACACGGCTTCTTCAACTTCAGGTGATACTCCCTGTGTGGTCATAAAGGTGAATACGGATGTCTGGGAAAAATGAGGATCCAGTAAAAGGTTTCAGAATGAGCAAGGATCAAAACTTAGTTTAAATGAAATGTGTAATGGGCAGCCCCATTACACTGTACTGTGCTGAGTGTCTTAAACACACAGCATGGTTCTGAACACACAACATGCACATTTCACCCTGCCCACACCTTCACACTACACAATGCCAAGGAGTGAGCCTGAAATCCTGTCCTACATGCTAGCTAGAGGTTGATATAGGCTGCAGTGTTTTTTACTGTGTATACAGCATTTTCTGCTTCTATGGGAACATAATGGTTTAATTATTAAAAACAAAGACTAAGAACTTTTCTATTGTCATTTCTCATTGTATAAACATCAAATTCATAATCTTTGGATTGTATTGGGTTAGAATGTTTGGTTTTAAAAATTACTGTTTGAGTTGCTAACTTGGGTTTCAGAAAACAATAGTTAAATAAAATTTGTCTTGGGACTAGGAAAGAATTTTCAACAATTTCTGAAATGTTCCTAAATGTATTTCTTCCACTTTGTCCTATATATTTAGGCATAGCACTATTCTTTAGCATTGATAATCATAAAATCAAGATATCATGCAACTCTAAAAAAAATGAAGATACTCCACATCCTGCAGTATCGATATTCAGTCAGATTTTAATTCTTAAAAAAAAAAAAAGAATTTTATTTATTTTATGTGAATTTGTATTGCCTCAGTGTATGTTCATGCATCACATGAGTACTGGACTCAGACAAGGTCAGAAGAGGGAGTTGGATTTCTTGAAACTAGAATAACAAGTGGTTGTAAGCCACCTTGTGGGTGCTAAGAAATAAGCAGGTTCCCTGTAAGAGCAAAAAAAATTTTAACTTCTGACTCCTCTCTCAAACTCCCAAAAGTTAACTCTTTGTATACAAATAAACAAACACAGGAGGCATAGGCCTCAGGAAGTGCAGGGGAGTCTCAGGACTGTAGGGACAGGAGCCTGTCAGCTTCCGAGTGACAGAGCTGGATCAGCGACCACCTCTGCCCCCTGCCTGCTAGCAGAGAGCTTCCCTCCAGGGCAGACTTCAACCCAAGGACTCAGGTGAGAGATTCCCTCCAGGGTGGACTTCAGCCCAAGGACTCAGGTGAGATCGCCATTTTCTCTCTGGGGTCTTGCTAAGGCAGGACCAGCTGGGAGGCATAGGCCTCAGGAATTGTAGGGGAGTCGCAGGACTGCAGGGACAGGAGCCTCTCAGCTTCGAGTGACAGAGCTGGATCAGCGACCACCTCTGCCCCCTGCCTGATAGGGGAGAGCTTCCCTCCAGGGCGGACTTCAGCCCAAGGACTCAGGAGAGAGCTTCCCTCCAGGTTGGACTTCAGCCCAAGGACTCAGGGCAGGCTTCAGCCCCAGGAATCAGGCAGGACCAGCCAGGAGGCATAGGCCTCAGGAAGTGCAGGGGAGTCTCAGAACTGCAGGGACAGGAGCCACTCAGCTTCTGAGTGTCAGAGCTGGATCAGCAACCACCTCTGCCCCCTGCCTGCTAGCGGAGAGCTTCCCTCCAGGGCAGACTTCAGCCCAAGGACTCAGGGGAGAGCTTCCCTCCAGGGCAGACTTCAGCCCAAGGACTCAGGCCAGACCAGCTGGGAGGCAAAGACCTCAGGAGTGGAAGGGGAGTTGCAGGGCAGCAAGGAAAGGTCAAGCTCTAAGACACCAAGAACTTCTAACACCAGAGATCAAAAGATGGCAAAAGGCAAAAGCAAGAATCCTACCAACAGAAACCAAGACTGCTTGGCTTCACCAGAACCTAGTACTCCCACCTCAGCAAGCCCTGGATATCCCAAAACACCAGAAAAGCAAGATTTGGATCTAAAGACACATCTCACAATGCTGATAGAGGAACTTAAGAAGGACATGAATAACTCCCTTAAAGAAATACAGGAGAAAACAGATAAAGAGGTACAAGCCCTTAAAGAGGAAACAAAAAAATCCCATAAAGAACTACAGGAGATCACAAGTAAACAAACAGAAGCCCTTAAAGAGCAAACCCAAAAATTCCTTAAGGAATTGCAGGAAAACACAAACAAACAGGTGAAGGAACTGAATAAAACCATTCAGGACCTAAAAATGGAAGTAGAAACAATAAAGAAATCACAAAAGGAGACAACCCTGGAGTTAGAAATCTTAGGAAAAAAGTCAGGAAACATAGATGCAAGCATCACCAACAGAATACAAGAGATAGAAGAGAGAATCTCAGGGGCAGAAGATAACATGGACAACATTGACAGAACAATCAAAGAAAATGCAAAATGCAAAAAGACCCTAACCCAAAACATCCAGGAAATCCAGGACACAATGAGAAGACCAAACCTAAGGATAATAGGTATAGAAGAGAGTGAAGACCTCCAACTTAAAGGGTCAGTAAATATCTTCAAGAAAATTATAGAAGAAAATTTCCCTAACCTAAAGAAAGAGTTGCCCATGAACATACAAGAAGCCTA
>JADRCD010221758.1:15016-46790 GCA_019843815.1 Montemys delectorum | reverse complement strand
AAAAACCCAACCAACCAAACAAAAACCTATAGAATGCTATTTATTATATAACCAACAAACCTTCACCTATCATTTAAATGCTATTTCCAATCAAAAGGTTTCTACTAATTTAGAAAAGTCAGAAGAGTAAAAAAGTCTGAACTTCCTCCATTCACCACCAAGCAAGTAACAAACTCAAAATGAGATGGGAAGGTTTATGAACCTATGAAATACCTTTTACAAATCAAGTAAGAAAATACTCTAATGCGATATTAAGAAGTCTGATCTAGCCAAGTAGTAGTAGTGGCACACACCTTTAGACCCAGCACTTAGGAGGCAGAGGCAGGCGGATTTCTGAGTTCCAGGCCAGCCTGGTCTACAGAGTGAGTTCTAGGACAGCTAGGGTTACACAGAGAAACCCTGTCTCGAGGGGGGGAAAAAAAAAAAGAAGTCTCATCTAGCCAACTTTTTTGGCCACCTTCTCAAAAGAACGCAAGTTCCATACCTTTGCTTCATAAAGAAGAGGCCCATGAAAGCACAGCACTCGCTCACCTGGAAAAGAGGGGGAAACGGCTAGGTTAATTCTGAGTCCTTTGCTGTACATACAGAAAGCTGTGACTCAAGAGTCACTACACTTGATAATAATCCCAGCAAAAGTAGGAGAAACAAGTTAAGACTATACATGAACACTTCAGAACAAACTTTACCAAACCCTTAGTATCCAAGATCAACAACAACCAACTTAAATTTCTATTTAATCATGTAATAGATGCCACTGCAGTTACCTATGGAATGTTTAGCTAGTTTACTTGTTCTAAGTATCTGGAAATAAAATTTTTAAAATGTTCTTCTCCAAGTGTCTTAAGTTTAGTCACTTGACAATGTCCACTTCCTTTTAATGAATACTCTCTACACATTAAAATTTCTGACTGCATACACCTGGCATGGCTAGTTGGTTAGTTTCTAGTTTGTTAAGTTATCCTGGCTGGAGAAATGGCTCAGCAGTTAAGAGCACCTACTGCTCTTCCAGAGGTCCCCAGTTCAATTCCCAGCAACCACATGATAGCTCACAACCATCTGTAATGGGATCTGATACCCTCTTCTGGTGTGTCTGAAGACAGCTCATATAAAAATAAACAAATCTTTAAAAAAAAAAAATGGCAGGGCAGTAGTGGCACAGGACTTTAATCCCAGCACTTGGGAGGCAGAGGCAGGCGGATTTCTGAGTTCAAGGCCAGCCTGGTCTACAAAGTGAGTTCCAGGACAGCCAGGGCTATACAGAGAAACCCTGTCTTGAAAAACTAAAAAAAAAAAAAAAAAAGGGGGGGCTGGAGAGATGGCTCAGTGGTTAAGAGCACCGACTGCTCTTCCAGAGGTCCTGAGTTCAATTCCCAGCAACCACATGGTGGCTCACAACCATCTGTAATGAGATCTGATGCCCTCTTCTGGTGTGTCTAAAGACAGCTACAGTGTCCGTACATATAATAATAAAAAAAAAAAAAAAAAAAAAAAGTTATCCTACATGTTTATTCCTCAGTATTCTGAAAGCTAGGCTGTTTCAATGAGCAGCAGAGAGAAACAATCCTAAGCCTGGGAACTTATACCCAGTGTCACTAGCACTTGCAAACCCAAATAAAATCTGGCTAGAGTTGAGACTTGAAGCTATCTGTGCTCACCAAATAAATTGGGCAAGTGATTTCTGGATTCTGATCCCACGTGATGATAATATAAGTTTATCTCACACATTATTTTCAGTCCACTCACTTCCTACACATTTCACTGAAGTATCCAACAAAGTCAGGTATGTGACTATAAAATTTAATCTACTAGTCTTATGCTGAAAAACTACCACATTAAAAAAAGCATGTTATAAAATATAAAAATATGTATTATGGGCATGCCATGGTGCGACAGACGCAACTTTAATCCCAGAGCTCAGGTGAGGCTGGTAGATCTCAAGTTCAAGGCCAGTCTTTTCTATAACCCAGTCAAGGCTACACAGTGAGACCCTTTCCTCACTCTTAAATGTGCCCTTAAATCACCTATTTGCTGACTCTGTTGTGTGCTAAGCATTTCACATTAATAAGGGATACATAGGCAATCAAATGTTTGAATCTTCTTCTGTACTTATACTGTACTTTTCCTCCCATTAAGCAGTAAAGAGAGCCAACTCCTTGTGATTGTTCACAAAGCAGGATTCAGACAGCAGAAACAAGTGTATAAAAGTGTAGTAATATATGCTGTTCACTACACATGGCACACAGAATGAACATGTGAAAGTAGAAGGGATCCTGTCCACCAACTGGGATTACAGGCCTACCATCATATATTCCGTATCTATGCTATGGAGCCATTCTTAAAACTCATCCTTAGCCCCTGGAGTGGGTTTTTAAACTATTATTTTTTCCTAAGCTTCACCAGAGACCTCTACTGTTAGACTTCTAGAATAAAGTCCAGTAACTTTAACATCAAGGCTCTACTCAAGGCCAGCCTGGTCTACAGAATGAGTACCAAGACAGCCAAGAATATACAGAGAAACTCTGTCTCGAAAAAACAAAACAAAACAAAACAAAACAAAAACAAAAAAAAAAATCAAGGCTCTATAAAATCCTGTACCACTGAACTGTTGAAAACTTTACTAAACCCATGCCCATATTGAATAAAGATGGATAATTGACCAGACTTTCTTTTTCAACAATCCAGAGGTAAGACCCAAATAAATGGGTAAAACATTCTACTATTAAACAAAAGCCCTAAGATCAGATCTGTGATTACTGATTTCACTCCAGGTATCTTTTAAGCTACTCTGAAATACACCTTTTTAAAATTGGCTGCTTCAGCTAAAAACTACACTAAGTAAGGCTCTTTGAATTTATACACACACACACACACACACACACACACACACACACAGCTAACTAACTGGTGTATATCAGTCTAACAAGTGGAAAGGACATATTTACAAAGGCAGTTCTCCACCCTCAGATCCACTATAGTCTCAAATGACACAAATCTTGCTCTGGGCTGATTAATTATTTAAGGACACCCCCTACAGGGGATTGAGAAACAGTTCCCCATTCCCAGCAGGCTCAGTTCCTGGAAATTCAATGCCTTCTTCTGGCTTCTGAGGATACTCATACATATAAAATAATGCAACACACACATACACAAAATAGATTATTTACCACTTTTTACTATCAAAATTCTACCCAGATCTCAAAATAATCCCATCAACAGTTTCCTTTCTAGATGTTCTCTGGGTTTTTATCTGTGGGGAGGGGAGTAAATGTATACACGCCACTGTAAATATGTGGAGGTCAGATGACAACTTGTGGGAGTTCTTTACCTCCATGTGGGCCCTAGGAATCAGCCAAGGTGGGGACCAAATATATCTTTTATATAATTTTAAAAAAATACCCATATATTTTAGCTTGGATTTTGTTACTGTTGTTGTTTTGTTTTGTTTTCTGAGACAGGATTTTCTTATGTACCCCTTAGCTGCTCAGCCTCCTGCCTCTGCTTCTCTAAAGGAGGACAGAATTTTAGGCGTGTGTCACACTTAGCTATCCCTGGAATCCACAGCTGGATTTACCAAGCTTTCATAACCCAGCCTTTGTTCCTACTCTTCTCCAACTACACCAGTATCTTTCTGGTTTGCCTTTCTCCATCTCATCTTGTCACTGATCCTTTAGAAAGAAAGCATTTCTTTCAAAACAACCATTCTTGATTTCTAGTTTCTAATATCAGCCAAGGATTAAGCTTTTGTACTGACAACCTGGAGAAGTCTATGAGCCTCTTGGAATGCTCTGCTACATAAAACATAGAATTACAAAGGAAACCAACTGTCTAGTAGTTAGCAAAACTACAGTGCACACCATCTTTCTACAAGTGAAAGCCAGCCAACTCAGTGTCTTCCACAGTAGTAACTCTTCACACTAGTTTTTGAGACGGTCTCTTACTTTAACTGTCACTCAAGGCCAGCTGGCCAATGAGTTAACAGAGATCCATACACCTGCGCAGGTCTCCACACACACCCAACACTCCCTTCTCCATACACACACAAGAGTTTCTCTGTAGAGTTCTGGATGTCCTGAAAAGTTCTAAGTAGACCAGAATGGCCTCAAACCCAGAAATCCACCTGCCCTTGCCCCCTGAGCATTTGGATTAAGGTGTGCACCACCACACCCGGAAGTAAACAAGCTTTTAAAACTGCTTGCTAGGGTTCCAAGCTCAGGTCCTCAGGCTTGCTTTGGGAAGTACTTGGTCTCTCCAGCCCCTCAAAACTATTTTAATTATCAAAACCATTATAATTATATATTACTGAGAGAAATTTATAGGATACGCAATCATGATTTAACTGAGACAGAAAGATCAATATAGTAGCTGGGGCTACATACCAAGACTTGCCGGAAAAAAAAAAAAAAGCTTTCTCAAAAACACCTACCAAAACAATGAAGGGCCACAACTTCTCAAAGTGGGAGAAAAATACTAAGAGGCCGCACCAAAATATTCCTGGAACAGTATTATGTACATCAATTATGTTTCGATTTGGAGCTTGAGACTTTTAAGTCTGGCACATTACTGGTTAAACATCCTAGAACAGAAGTTACGCAAGCGCCTGGACCCAGCATGTATGATAACAAGCACACGCGGCCGTTAACTAGCAGTAAAAAGTTCAACGCGTTTCTCTTTATGCTTACAGTTTTATTCCCTTTAGTATACCAGTAAACCACCACGACAGATGAGCTGTGAGAACTGAGTAACTGTTTTCCACTGGAAGTACCGTTGACCAGCAACACTGTTCTCAGTCAAAGCCAACTAATAAGCGTTAGCTTTCAAATCGCCACTAACTGAATACTACTACAACCAGTCAAGCAACCACCGTATTTAGAAATGACAAAGAGGCCAAGAACCTCTAAACGGAAACGCCCCGAGGAGGAACTCGAAAACCGTTTCCACGAGCAACCGCTCCGGAGAGCAGAGTACTTAAAGGGCCCTGGCGCACCGCCCAAAAAACGAGCAAAACGATGCCCTCGGGCAACAGCAAGCCTGAGAACTCGCTAGGACGGCTCCTGTTTTTTTTTTTTTTTCCTGTCCCCACCCATCACTCAGAAGCCAGGGGAGGAACTCGCCTGCGCGCGATCTCCATGCCAGGGGGCGCTCCAATCTGGCCCGAAGCTGCGCGTCGCTGCGAGACGCCGGCAGCC
Source organism: Montemys delectorum (assembly GCA_019843815.1). Taxonomy (NCBI): domain Eukaryota; kingdom Metazoa; phylum Chordata; class Mammalia; order Rodentia; family Muridae; genus Montemys; species Montemys delectorum. Next base: position 41,604 of record JADRCD010221758.1, on the reverse strand, counting down.
ATGATGGCGCGGCCATCTTGCCGCGGCCATCTTACAACGCAGTTCTCCCGCCGCGGGGCGCACAGCCCAACCCCCCCCCCCCCCCCCCGTCCTCCAACAGTAGACCGCCACAGGACGCCGAGATAGCCCCAGTTGGTCCAAGAGCCTCGAACCTTCGGCCCATAGTCGCGCCCGCGCCGCCCGCGCGGCCCCGCGGCTGAGAGCTAAGCGCGGGGATGGGCTGCCGCTGCTCCCCTCCCCCCACGCCACATCACTTCCTAACCGTCGCCATCGCTCGCCCGCCGGGCACCTCCCTTCGATAAGACTTTTCTCCGCTCTCAGAAAAACAAACAAACAAACAAACGAGCGCGGAGGCTCTGCCACGCGCGCGGAGCTCCCTCGGCCCTGCCAAGGCCGGAGGCTCGCCTTTTTCGCGACGCGAAGCGCTGTCGCCGGATGACGCACTGAAATTACCCTCCGCAGTGCGCCTTCCCCCCTCACAAAGCAAGGCCCGCAGTTTCCCCCAGGCCGCGAGCCACGCCGACCCCCGACCCCCAAACCTCAACCGCCCCGAGTCAGCCTCCCTCCCGTGCACCGTTAGGTGCCTTTTCCCCCCAAAGCTGCACACTCACCCTCCTGGAATTTAGGCTTCGGGTCCTGCTTGGGCGCCATTTATAAGTGATTCGCCGCCTCCTCCTTCTCCCACCACCCCCGACTACCGCCCCCTACTCTCTACCCCACCCAACTTAGCGTCAGACGCGCCGTCGGGAACAGCCAGCTCTACATCCTGGGCGCGATTTGCCAGCGCCGCCTGACCTCACAGCACAGCGACCCGCGCAGCCGCAGCCTCAGCCAACGGCCACCCGCCGCGCACACAAGCCTGCGCCCGTGCCGCCCCCGAGGCATGCCGGGATTGGTAGTTCGGCCTCGGGTGACGCCAGCAGGGTGGGGGAGGGGAGACACACACACACACACACACACACACACACACAGAGACACACACACACACACACACACACACACACACACTCTCTCCACGCCCGCGATCCACCGCCCCCCCCCTCCTCCAACCCCAGCCCCCTGAGTATCCAGACCCCAGAGGCTTGACTTTCTGTTGGTGACAAAGAGGAAGAAATAAGTAAATCACTAGCTAGCGATGAAAGGCTAGAAAAGGCTCAGGGGCAGATGCTTAGATAACGAAAAGAAGCCACGTAGATGTGGTGGGCTGTTGAAGTGGCTTGAGGACGGGACTGTCTCTGCAGCCTGAGTTCCACGGCATCACCAGGACTTGGCCTAGGAGAGCCGGCTGTTCCCGACGGCGCGTCTGAAGCTAGATGCGAGTGGGAAGGTGATCCTCTGCAGAAGCTTCAGGGTTTAGAAAGGCATGCCCTGTTTTGGGGGAATAGGGCGCGGGGGAGGGGGCGGCCGGGGGCGGGGGGGGGGGGGAAGCGGGGTCCGGTTTCCATCCATGACCATTTGTAGGTGGCAGCTTCTGACTTCTAAAGTAGTCTCACTGAAGGAGGCAAACCTGGATTGCTGCCAAAGTCAGGGTTCCATACTTAACCTCTCTGTACCATTTTTTGCCATCTTATTTCTTTGAGGTAGTATTAGGTGTATACTCTATCTAGAAAAAACAACCAACAACAAAACAAAAACCCTTTCTTCACATTGTTCCTGTGTTCAAACACTCTTTAGTGTACTGTGCTGTGAAATAACACCGTACCCCTGTATCCATAGAATTACATGAGCTGCAAGCAAAGGCTTAGAGCTGTTAACTAGGAGATAAGTCCAAAAATAATTGTCCTGGTATTTGAAGCCCTTCCACAGTTTGCAACTACCTAATTATCCTAGGTAAACCTTTATGTCAAAAAGCCTTTTCTCTTTTAGACAGTCTTACTATGTAGATAGCCCTGGCTTGCCTGGAACTGGCCGTGTAGACTGGGCTGACCAAGAACTCACAGACTCTACCTCCTGAGACTCTGTCTCTAATTTTCACTGTTGTTTGTTTTTCTGAGACAGTTTCCCTGTGTAGCCTTGACTGTCCTGGAACTAGCTCTGTAAACCAGGCTAGCCAAAACTCAAACATTTACCTGCCTCTGCCTCGCAAGTGCTGGGATTAAAGGTATGCACCGCCAAACCTGGCTTCTGGTGTATTTTAAACTACTTTGTGAAAAGCTTCCTTGGGTTACATTTCAACCAGCAACTTGAGAATACCTGTTTTTCCACATCCTTGCCACACACGTTATTTCCACTCTCTGATTTTAAACCAACAAAAGGATGTTGTGCAGAAGAAGCAAGGTATAAGAGTGAACATGTTCATCATTGATTAGAAATCAGGACGTGTAGCTGGATGTCCAGGGTGGGTAGAGGGAGATAAATATGAAAGAGGCACTTTTCCAAGGGTGGCTTTCACGTCTACATGACATCCCTCCAGTGATAGGTAATGTTTCCTTTGCTTTTCATTGTTGAACCAATAAAGTCTTGTGAATCCTAAAAAAAAAAAAAAAAGAAAAGAAAAAAGAAAAAAAAAGGAAGAGAAAAAGAAGGAAAAGAAAGAAAGAAAGAAAGAAAGAAGGCACTAAGAAATCGGAATCGTGGTTCGTTTTTTTTTTTTTTAGATCTTTTATGATTATGTGAATTTTAGGCATGTCTAAATGTACTTATATGAGTAATGGACTTTACCACATCTACATTGTACCTTAATAACAATTTTTACATTTATTTACTATGTGGTGCGCCTGTTGGAGGTCAGAAGACAACTTGCAAGAGTCGATTCTCTCCTACCATCCAGGCTCTGGGGTCATTAACCTTAGCAACTGGTTTCTTTATCCTCGGAACCATTTAATCAGCTCAACAAAAATATGTTTATGGTCATTGTAAAAGATTTTATTATGAGGACTGAAGAGATGACTAATCAATTAAGAGCATTGGTTGAGGACCTGATTCAGTCCCCATCACTCACAAGGGCAGCTCACAGCAACTCCAGTTCCAGCTGTGCATGCCCCTCCTCTGAAACTAGGTCATAAGACATCAGCTCTAGGAACAGACCAAAAAATCCACAACAAGACCATAAAACCCCCTCCCAAAGAACAGCCTGGGGATAACCACAAAAATAGCAAACTATCTCAGAATGGGCCATCTGCGCTGGGCAGCCCTATTTCATCATACAGTTAAACGTCCATGGCATAGGAATGCAGACCACTGACCACCTGTGACCCACCCCTAGAACCCACCAATCAAATTCTAGATTACCTAATCCTTCTAGAGAGTTCCCCTAGTTCCTAGACATACCTTTGTCTGGAGTCACCATTTGAGAAAATAGTCAACCCCCACAAACTAAATGTTTCTACAAAGCAAATACTCTTTGTTTTTACATACTATCAAAGTCTGAGGTCTCCCTTCACCTATTTTCAGATCCTAATACAAGCTGCATTGAGCTGTCTCCCTAACCCTTATTTCTGAGACAGGGTCACATGTTTCCCAGACTGGTATCAAACTCACTACATCTTGCTTCCATTTGCTGAGCGATAGGAGTACAACCATGTGCCCCCATGCCCAGTGCCCTGTTTTGACATAAATGTACATGCTTCTCATATACCTAAGACAAGTAAATGGGTATAAGCCCATTTAAAGAAGGGAGACTAAGATTTGGAGATGTCACCCGTGCAGTTGGCCACAGGATAGTTAATTAAACCTCAATTCCATCTAGGGGTGTTGCTCCTACTGCTATATTCTGTCCAGAACATCTGACTAATCTTTCGGTGTTAGCTAAGTCTTACCCTGAACATCTAAATGATGCTTGAAACCAGGGATTTCAAGCCCTGGTTTGAAATCCACAGTGCCTGGTTGTCTTGTGCACTAAAAAAGTAAAGCTCTCTTCGTTTTTGAATAATCAGTGATGATACTGGGGTTGTTAGTGTCAGAGCTTGGGCCCAGGCGGCCGGAACAAGATAGGTCAACATAGCCAGTGAGAAGCAGAGACAAGTCATTTCTTCACTGTGGCCACACTGGGAAAGGAACCAATTAAGAGGTTCAGTGACACCCCCTTCCAGTTTTTCTTCAGGATTCTGACATGGAGTTTTGGTTTATACAGAAGGAAAAGAGACACACATTGTACCTGGGCCAGAGAGATAGGTAGCTAAGTGGGCAAAAGAGCACTCATTGCCAAGTCTAACAACCTGAGTTTGATCCCTGGGTCCTACATGGAAGGAGAGGGCCAGTTCCCAAAAGTTGTCCAAATGCATGCCACTGTGGCATTCTCTCTCTCTGTCTCTCTCTCTCACTGTCTCTTTTTCTCTCTCCCGCTCTCTCTTCCCTCTCTCTCCTCCTCTTCTTCCTCCTCTTCCTCCTCCATCCCTTCCTCTTTTCATGCAAGCACACAACACATACAAAAAATTAAAATGTATGTAGGGCGGTGGTGTCACACGCCTTTAGTCCCAGCACTTGGGAGGCAGAGGCAGGCGGATTTCTGAGTTCGAGGCCAGCCTGGACTACAAAGTGAGCTCCAGGACAGCCAGGGCTATACAGAGAAACCCTGCCTCAAAAAAACAAAAAACAAACAAAAAAAAGAAAAATGTAATAAAAAATTTCAGTAGATATGCACAAAGCATTGTTGGTCAAAGTATGGTCCTGGTTGTGGTGGTTTGATTGAGAATGCCTGCCGTGGCTTCATAAGTTTGAATACTTGGCCCCCCACTTGGTGGAGCTATTTGGGAGGTGTAGCCTTGTTAGAGGAGGTACACCACTGGGGGCAGGCTTTGAGGTTTCAAAAGACTCACACCATTCCATCTGCATCTTCTTTCCAGATCAAGGTGTGAGCTCTCAGCTGCTCCTGTCTAGGTGTCTTTCCGCTACCATCATGAACTCTATCCCTCTGAAACCATGGGCCAGTTAAACACTTTCTCTTATAAGTTGCCTTGGTCATCCCGTGTTGTCATAGCAACAGAAAAGCAATTAAGACACTGATAGAGTCATGTCTATATAGTAATTTCCAGGTCAGTCAGAGCTCCACAATGAGACCCTGTCTTAAAAGAAACTTTAAGGAGGTGGGGGTGGGTGGTGTGCACTAAGCCCTCATTTCAATCCCTAGCAACACCCTGTCCCCCCAGAATAGAAGCAGATTGGACTCCCGAAGAACCATAGTGTCTCCACTATTCAGTTTCCACAGTTATTAACATCTACCCAACCGTGTTTCCTAGTTGCTCCTTCATCCTTCCGCCACAAAGAGATTTATACATAAATAGCAGATGGCATATCGATATTTTATTCTATACAATTAAAATAACTCTGGATAGGTCCCTTCCACACATACAAAACACTTAAAAGTAAATAATTTCTTTATGTCTTTTAGGTATCTGATGGATGTTCAGATTTCCTGATTGCCTCATATGTATTGAATCAGCATCTAGATGAAGGCCAGACATTTAATTTGATTAAGCTATCTTTGTCTGGGAGACCTCAGGAAGCTGAGGTGGACCAGCACAGGTAGTACAGTGAGACCGTCTCTAAAAAAAACCAATTTTTTTTTTTTTTAAAAAATGCCTCTATCTTTTTTTTTCCTTGCCACTTAATAGTTGAAACTGAATCACACAGAATTAAATCTTCTTAAAATGTTTGACATATAGATAACTAAGCATAAAATCTTCAAACATAAGATCCACAGGGGAAAAAAAAAACCACGCAATAAATCCCCAGGCCCAAATGCATCAGCCAAGAGTAAGAGGAGATTAAGTTTTACAAGTGTTGCTTCTCAAAAGCCCAGCCCTTGCCCAGTGGCTGAGCAGGTGCTCATACAATTCTCAGCCTTGGGTCTCAAAGGTGTGGCCTCTCTGTAACCTGACCAGGGACCTGCAAAACGGCTCAGACTGGCTTTTTCTGTTGGGGGGCCCAGGCTCTGTGCTGCTCCACACTTCCTGTTCATTTTAGTATCCCAGGTCCTAAACTGTGAACCACATTTGGATTAGGCTGAGTTTAGCTGTTCATTCTGGGTGGGTGGAGTGGGGCTGTGATGACCTACAGAACGCACAGCAGTTAGGTCTGTGGTGATGGAACTAGGGACACAGGGCCTAGTTCCCATTCTGCCCAACTGCACATGGGCCTAGAAGTGATCATTTTGTAAGAAGGGGGAAACTGGGTTCAGATGAGATAGCAAGTGACACAAATAAACATATATTCTTGGAAAACAAATGTTGATTCTAGGGAACTTGTGGCCTGACAGCTCTCCCTCCCTGTGCTCATTTAGAACAAGAGTTTCTCTACTTTGTCTATGAGATGCTGCATAACACCTAAGTTTGAAGTCAAAATTTCCAGCCAACTAGAGTGCAGATTATATTCATTTCCTGCAGCAGCCAGGACAAAACACCAGAAACTAAGTAGGGGTGGGTTATTTCACAATGTAGGGGCTGAAATGAATGTGTTGGGAGTGGTGCTGGTTCTGAGGATGCTGATGAACAATCCATTCCATGCCTTTCCCCAGCCTCTGTTTGCTCACAGTATCTGGTGTTCCTTAATTCACAGAAACAGCGCTTGGTTCTCTGACTGAATATCCTTCCCTTGGTCTAAACGGATGTCTTTGTCCAGATTTCTCCTTTGTGACAAGGCCAGCACTCATACTGGACGAGGAGCCTGCTCTGACTTCAAGCAGACTAATTACACCTGAGATAGCGGGGATTAGGACTTGGATGTAGGAACGGAGGTGGACACAACCGCCCATTACACTGATCTGAATTAAATAGATGTAAGGTATTTTCACTGATTTCTTATCAGTTTACAGTTGTTTCTTTGCTGTCCTGGAAAAATTCTGTCCCTCTCCAAAACACCTAGAGACTGAGCATTTTCGTAACTAGAGTGCCTGAGGACCCGCCCTCCGTCCCCCTCCCTCCCATCCCTCCCCCTCTTCTTTTCTTCCCCCTCCTCCTTTGTTCTTCCCTGCCCCCTCTCCCTCCCTTGTTCGATCCCTCGGTCTTTAGTAACGCCCAGCTTGATGATTGCAGGAATTGTCCACGTTTTGTCTTCCAAAGTCTGAAACTGTTCTTTGAATTGATGATCATAACGTACGTTAATTGTGGAGGACCTTTAAGAATTAATTACTGAGGGAGCCCTGTGGCGATGGTGGCCCAAGCCTTTAATCCCAGCTCTGCAGAGGCAGGCAGATCTTTTGAGTTCCAGGACAGCGAGGGCTACACAGAGTATTCAATCTCCAAAAACTGAAAAGACAAAAAAAGGATTGCTGAAGGATGTTTGAAAATATTTAATTGGAATTGTCAATATAAAAGCATAATTTTACCCTATGTGACTTGTTTGGGGGGGGAGGGGAACCTATGAAGAAAGGGAACTGTAAAAGGACAAATAAACAAACAAACAAACAAAACAAAGCGCCTGCCATTTCAATCACCAACTTTAATAAAAGGAGCAAGAAGGGTTTGTTTGTTTTTTTTAAAGTCCTAAAGTTGGGTTCCCCATTGCGTGTAGCCAACGCAATCTTATAGTTTAAAAAGACATTATTAGCGCTGCTTTCCTAGCTAACCTTCAACACGTTAAAAAACTGAAGATCACTTCCGCAGTGTTTGTGAACTTTACGATTTCATTAATTTTCATATCACGATATCCCCCAACTTTTCACTTTAGGCTGCCCCTACCTAAAATAGAACGTTGAAAGAGCAAACGTTTTCCTAAGCGAAATAGCCTGCTGTTTCGCATTTAAAAGCTACTTGTCGGTGCTGGTTGTATGTGGTATGAAATAACTTGTAGTGGATTCTGTCCTTACAACCACCTTGGCAAAAGACACTCGCTTCATTTTTGTAGTTCTTTAAGTATTGGTTTATTTGACAATAAGGAACTCGGTTTCATAACAGGCATCGCAGAGATCTGGAAAACCGAAAATTAGACCGCCCAACGTGGGGCTCGAACCCACGACCCTGGGATTAAGAGTCCCATGCTCTACCGACTGAGCTAGCCGGGCAGCTGGATTGGATCCTTTTCTAGGTCCCTTCAAAGGAATGACATTATTTTAATTTGTTTCAAGTGGTGTGGCATATATTAAATTATCTCTTTCGAGCTTCTTTTTCTGTGTTTTCCGGTTTCTTTCCTTTTCTTTCCTTCTTCTTTTTTTTCTTTTTGTAAAATTGCTGGCGAAATGAATTGTGTCTTGTTTCTGCCTCCATGCAAGCAAACTTCTGCTGTTCAATAAAAGTGTCTAAACGGCCCTCTAGTGGCCAGAGTCTCCTGTTCCCTTCGGTAAAGCAGAGCAAGGAAGCTGGCCGGCTACCTGCTGGGGGCCTGTCACCCAGAAGTTTCCGGCGGGAGCACCAATGCAGCTCTCGGATCAAAGTCCGGAGAGTCTTCATCGCTTCAGCCGATAACAAGGGGTGACAAGATGGCTCAGTGGGAGGGAACTTAACCTCCCAATCCCAGCTAACCAATTTCTTGCATTCCATCCCTGGGATCCCCATCTGACAGGAGAGAACCGACTGCTGGGTGCAAACGCACAGACTTGTTATTTAAAAAACCTTTGAAAAAGAAGCTAACTGAATTTAGGAGACTCGGGAAGCTTAGAAAGGTAGATTTCTGGCCCTTCCTGCCCTGAAGGAGCTCCAACTGTGTTTTCCTGAAGACCAGAGTAGGGTGGGCTCTTCCCTGTGTCAGCTGCCTTTGGATCACCCACACTTGCAAGTAAGTAATCCCAATAAACTCACCGAGATGAACTCGAATTGAGTCTGTTGGTTGGTGCCCTATCAAAGTTTGTCCACGTACCGGAGGAAAAGTTACACAACACCTTCTAAATAAAGAATATAGACTGGCAGGAACAATGGGTGCTGCCTACCACCCTAATGTAGAAATAGAACGTCAGTGAGATAATTGTCATCCTCACTGACGCCATACACGGTCAACAGTAATTATTCTCAGTTGCCTATGAATACCTATGTATTTATTGAGAACAATGGTGCTATTTAATCTCACTAGAAATAGTTTGTTTGGATCCACCTGCCTTTGGACTACAGTATATAAAAGGGTATGGGGTAGAAAGAAATAATATAATGAAGAAGCAACATTGTTGCTTTCTGGCTTATTTTTGGTTTTTGAAACAGAAACTCAGGATGAACCAGACTTACCTTGAATTCAGAGATCTCTTATCCCTCTGCCTTCTGAATGCGGGGGTTGAAGGCATAGCCCATGGTATCTGGCCTCAGTTTTGTTTTGATTGGGAATCAAACCCAGATCCAGCTTCATGCTAGATAAAGCTGTGTAGGCTGAGCTACAATATCACATCTCTTTTCATCTGCTAGGTTAAAAGAGCCAGAGGATCAGATTTTTCATATAGAGTAATCGACCTGGACATAGTGGTTATGGAAAGATCTGGGGATTAACTGGAAAATTTTAATAGTTCGAATGTAAAAGACGAGATAAGGATGTGCTGAAATGGAAAGTGTAGATGTTTGAGTTAGAGCAGACTGCTGAATAAAACGTCATCTTGCCTTTAAGTGAAAATATTAACCAGGCAAGGTCCATGGCTTTAATTCTAACACTCAGGAGGCAGTGGCAAGGCTGGTCTCTGAGTTGGAGGCCAGTGTGGTCTACAAAGGGAGTTCCATGACAGCCAGTGCTGTACAGAGAGCACTGTCTCAAAAACAAAAGAACAAACAAAATAAAGACTGATATCCCGGTGAATGTGTGAAGAATTTACTTTTTGTTTTCTCTTGTCTTTTGAGTTTTCTTTTTCCTTTTCTTTTCTTTTTTTTTTTTTTTTTTTTTTTTGTTTTGTTTTGTTTTTTTGTTTTGTTTTTGGTTTTTCGAGACAGGGGTTCTCTGTATAGCCCTGGCTGTCCTAGAACTCACTCTGTAGACCAGGCTGGCCTCTTTTGAATTTTCTAAAACACATTTGTTTCTGTAATAAAAAGTGTGGTTTCTGTTGCTTGGTTGGTTTTGTTTTTATTTTTATTTTTTGAATAGGTAACAAAAGACAGGGAGACCATTAAAACTTTAAAATGGGGCCGACAATTAGGTTCACATAAACAAGACGCAGAAGTTCTGAATATTTCATACATATACATGGACTATATATCCAGCTTGAGTCTTCCTAGCTGTCAAAGACAAGAAGAGGAAGCCAGAAGCTGAAGAAGAGGAAGAGGAGGAAGGGGGGGGGGAGGAAGAGGGAAACCTGGTGCAGTTCTCTATGCCCAAAATTCTCTTGGGTTCTCAGAGCTAAATTCTGTACCATTAGGATCCAGGAGCAAAAAGAATCAACTACACAGATCTTGTTTTTCAGAATAAAAACATACTGTTTATAAGATACCATGATATCTCCTTTACCCCTTTTAGTTTTAGACTGGTTTTCATGTATTCCTAGGCTACCCTTAAGCCCTATGTACCTGAGACCTTGAACCTCTTGTAACTTTAATTTTTTCAAGTCTTATTTTTATTGATGGATCTTAAACACTTTAACCTCCCCTTGTAGCCCACCACCTACCAGAGGTAGTGGGAAAGAAAGGATATGTGGATATGGAGCCGGGGAGTGTTTAGAAAGGTTCTTTGGAGCAACTCCCATCTGTGTTGTTTGGAAATTGGCAGTCAGTTCACAGGTTAGCAGGCAGCGGCAGCTCGATCCACTCACAAACACTTCGTGGCAGTCCAGTTCGGTAGAGTCGGGCTAGCAGTAGTGGCGACATGATCTAGCAGAGACACCCAGGTCTCAGCCTTGATGCGGGTCGGCAGGAGGGACCAACAGGAACACCAGGAGAACTTCTCTCGGGGAAGCAAAGGTCATTGATAATTCAAGACTCTCAAGCACTACACTGCTAGGTGTGCAGTGGAGTCCTGTTTATACCCTCCAAGCATCCTGTCTGTCTCCTCCACGTACCTGGCCTCAGCACGTGCATCCAATCAGCCAGAACCTGCAGAAGTGGCAACCAACTGCAGCACACCACCAGAAGTTTTTTTTTTTTTTTTTTTTTTTAGATATTTTCTTTATTTACATGTAAATTTCTCCTTTCCCAGTTTCCCCTCCAAACAAACAAACAAACAAACAAAAACAACAAGAACAAACCCCTGTTGCCTCCCCCCTCCCCATGCCTGCCACCCCACCCTCTTCCATTTATTGGCCCTGGCATTCCCCTACACTGGAACACAAAACCTTCACAAGGCCGAGGTCCTTTCCTCCTATTGATGATCGAATTTGCAATCCTCTACTATGCACATGCTGCCAGAACATTCAGTCCTACCATGTATAGTCCTTGATCACCAGAAGTTTTTTTTTTTTGGTGCATTTCTCTCTATGGTATCCCAACAAATGCAGCTCAACTATACAATGTCAGGCAGGCCAATGCATGCAAGTTGTTAGTGAAGAATCCTTCATCTCGTGTCCTTTCGAGTGCTTGCTTTAGCAGAACATCTTCTCTCCTGTGTCTGCTTCATTGAAACATTCCTTCACGAGTCTGCCTTAGCCTTTCACACTGGGGTCTACTTTAACAAAACGATCCTTCACATGTTTGCCCCAGCAGACAACATCCCACCAACTTTCCAAAGAGCCCTTAAGTCTCCACTTCAACCTCTCATCCTCCTACCTCGACCTTCTTGAGTGCTGGTAATTCCAACATTTGTCATCATGCCCGGTTTCATGTAGGGCTGGACATTCAACCTAGGGCTCTCTGAATGCAAGAGGTAACTGGTCTACCAGCCGAGTGCCATCCCCCTAGACTTTCAGTTAGTTGATGTCAGTTGAGGGACTTGTAGCATCTTCTGGTGTCACCCTGGTGATTGCTGGGAGGAAATCTGTGAGGCTTCAAGGACTCCATCTCCTCCTCCTTCCTTTGGCACATACCAGTCACAACTAACTGTACCAGGTGCCTTAGTGAGCTGTGTGGATCTTGGTAGCCAGCTTGAACTGCCAAGGTCCAAACTCCCTAACAGAGCTTACCCTATACAATTCACTCTAGCTTCAGCCTTTGTGGCCTCTTCCATACTGTCAGCTCCCATCCACCCTAGATGTTCCAGCAAAACCAGGTACTTTCAAGTCTCTAGAAAACCAAAGCACTTCTGCCTTCCTTTGGATGTGCCTCTCATTCTGGCCTTCCTCAGTGTCACTCTGAACCCTTTGATCAGGAAGCATGTCCTCCAGGAAGGCTTTGCTGTCAACCCTGATGTTAAGGCAGGGTTCTGGGTACTTAGAGCACTTGGTTTCTCCATGTGCTTGGAGCGCAGGTTGATGAGGCTCTTGTTTTTCACCCTTTGGTGGTGACCATTAGATGAGAGGCTTTATGTCTGGTCCTCTCCTCCAGTGACATGTCCCTATGTATCCATGGCTGATTGTGCTCTCTTCTGCTTCAACATGGACTTCCTGCTAGGGTGTAGAGAGAAAGTACCCCAAGAAACTGACCTAAAACCACCTGCGTTCAGATTCCCATCAGCCACTCTTTCTAAATTATTTATTTTCTGTGTCTGGGTAGTAGGGCTGCATGTATGTATGCGCCCACATGCATGACTGGTACCTGAGGAGGTGAGAAGAGGCTGCCTGATGCTCTGGAACTGGAGTCATAGATAGTTGTGATCCATCATGTAGATGCTAGGAACTAAACCTGGCTCATCCGAAGAGCAGCAAGTGCTCTCAAGAGCTAAGCCATCTTGAAAATGATTCTGCCTCTTTTTCTTAGCATACAAAGTATTGGCATTGTTCTGGCATCTTCGCACGGGTGTGTTGTCCACTATATTCTGTTCTCAGTCACTCCCCTCCCCCATTGTCCTTCCCTGTGTCTGCCCATGTACCCTCAGTGTTTCCCATGCTTCTTTTGAATCACATGTATTCCCTTTAAAAAGTTATATTTGCTGGGCAGTGGTGGTGCACGTCTTTAATACCAGCACTTGGGAGGCAGAGGCAGGTGGATTTCTGAGTTCGAGGCCAGCCTGGTCTATAGAGTGAGTTCCGGGACAGCCAAGGCTACCCAGAGAAACCCTGTCTCCAAAAAACAAAACAAAACAAAAAAAACAAAAAACAAAAACAAAAACAAAAGTATTTAATTATTTATTTTATTTTATTTTAGATATTTTAAGATAGGCTTTCTCTGTGTAGCTCTGGCTGTCCTGGAATTCACTCTGTAGACTGGGCTAGCCTAGAACTAAGAGAATCTGCCTGTCTCTGTCTTCCAAGTGCAGCTGGGATTAAAGATGTGGGCCACCACGCTGGGTTTCCTTTAATCTTTTCTATGTTCTTTTTTTCATTTTTTAAAAAAAGATTTATTTATTTTATGTATGTGAATACACTGTCACTGTCTTCAGACACACAAGAAGAGGGCGTCAGATCTCATTACAGGTAGTTGTGAGCCACCATGTGGTTGCTGGGAATTGAACTCAGGATCTCTGGAAGAGCAGTCGGTGGTTTTAACCACTGAGCCATCTCTCCAGCCTTTTCCGTCATTTTTTTGTTTTGTTTTGTTTTTGTTTTTTGTTGCTCTTCTATTTCTTTGTTTTTCAAGACAGGGTTTCTCTGTGTAGCTCTGGCCATCCTGGAACTGGATCTGTAGACCAAGCTAGCCTCAAACTCACAGATCTGCCTGCCTCTACCTCCTAAGTGCTGGGATTAAAGATTCATGCCACCACCTTTAATCCCAGCATTTAGGAGACAGAGGCAGGCAGATCTCTGTAAGTCTGAGGCCACTCTGGTCTACAGAGAGAGTTCCAGGACAAGAGAAACCCTGTCTGGAAAAAAACAACAATAACAAAAAAGCCACAACTGTATTATAGGAATATAGATGTACCTTAAATATTTAAGTTACAAGATAAATGTTAGCTTTTTCATCTCATCAGGAAGATCAACGGTAAGATACACAACTTCCTTTGGATAAAAGGTCAAATTTCTCAAGCATACATGTTTAAAATGTCCTTCGGGGATGTGAGCCCTGGTGGGTAGGAATCCTGGCAGCCTCCAAGGGAAGCCTGGGCTTCGGTGTCTGTGCTATCCTTAGTGGTCTCTATAGGGCGGGCCGCGAGGGCCATGTCTCTTTCCCACTCTGAGTCCGGGATTCTCCTTTTCACCTAGAAGATTGATATACAAAGATGCTTCAGGTTCATCCCTCCCCTGTCTACCCTAAATTAACTGGCAGATAGAGTGTTGGGCTGGCTCCCCTCGCCCCTCCCCCGCCCCCTTACCGCTCAGGCCCAGAATGACATTTCTTCAAGTTGAAAGGACAAACTGGAAATTGTGAGCTCCCCGGCTCACAAGGCTGCCATTGTGCCTGGCAGAATCTCTTTGTCTTTCAGATCAATATCCACCCCTCACCCCGCCCTCCAGCCTTAGGAGGGGTGGGCAGCCGGCCTGAGAACGCTGTGGAAGCCAGCCAAGAGCATCCAGCAACACTTTCATAACCATCCTCTTTGGAGTGTCTCTCTTCTGTGAAGGCATTTCAAGTACCCCAAGGGCCTCTACACAGACGATTCAAAGGTTGGCCCAATGACTTGCAGTGAGCAAATAGTCAACCTGGGCTTCCTCCTCAGCCCCGGGCACGTTCAAACCCTCCAGTTACCCGAAGTCCCGTCGTCTCTTGTATCTGCTTTCCTTTTCCAGATCTCAGATACCTCATTAATCGAAGCACTGTGTTTGTGTTAGCGAGCAGTCTCTTCACAGTGCTGGGAGGAGGAAGGTCGTGTTATCGCCGGAAGGGTGAGGGAAGGCTGGGGCAGACGAGTTAAGTGAATTGCTCAAGGTCACACTGCCAAGGAGTGGCAGGGCCCAAGCTTGGATGAAGGCAGTCTGGCATCCATCTTTACACTCTGACTATTATGTGCAGTCCAATTACAAGTTTTTGAATGGAACCTACCATTTTGGTGAGTATTTCGATGTATTTCTTGTTTGGGTAAAAGGGACTTAAGTATAATTCTAAGAACGCTGGTGCCCAGGTCTGCCTATGACTGGACTAGGCAGCCAGATGGACAAGGGAAGAGGCCAGAGGGACCTGTAAAATTGGCTTCTCTACGTTTGATCTGAAGGACAGCTGCTGCTGGGCTCATTGCTTTCTTTAGAAAGGAGCTAGTACTTGGGTCTCAGATTACACTGAGGAGGTAGCCTATTGGCAGAGCATTTGCTTATCAAGCTTAAGGTCCTGGGTTTGACCCTGATACTTCTGCAAATAAACACTAAACTTTAAATCTCCCTTCTGTTTTGTTTTGTTTTCCCCTGAAACTTGTTTCAAGACTTTAAAGCCAGGAATGAAAAAGAAGGCATGATCCACAGTACCTACACACACACACACACACACACACACACACACACACACACACACACGAGCATTTTGTTTTCAATGTAGCCAGATACTTCAGGTTCCTGCCACTATGACTTCCTAGGATGCAAATACACATTTTTTTTTTTCACTGTATACCTAACACAGTGTCAAGTACAGAAACCTAGACGCAAAGTAGAGTCTGGAAAATCATCGATTTCGACTTATGTAAGGAGCAAGGAAGCTCAGAGTATAAAATCCTCAATTCACATTACATGGTTCCTGATGCCTAGGCCAGTGGCTTTTCCGTCAGTCCAACTCCTTTCCACACATCCCACTTCCGTCTGCCAGCGCCAGCCCGTAGAGTAATGTACCTGCGGGTACCAAAGACTTGAGCATCCATCCTTCAGCATACTGTACTCTGCACTCCAGCTCTGGGCTCATTTTTTCACCTCAACCTGCCTGTGCTGCCCCCTACCGCTATACTCCAGCAACTGCAGGCACCGAAAGCTTGCGTGTCCTTCAAAGCTCCCGCCGGATTCTCGCCATTTCCTGAGAAAAGGGGACTCTAAAACAAGGCCACTACACAGAATCTCATAGATATTTATGAGTACATTTGAGTTACAGATTTTCAAGGGCAAGGAGGGAGAAATCTTTTATTTTCAGCTACGGACAAATCTGTGTCTTCACTGACCGGTTCCTGACTCCCCCAACTTTAGAAGGAAGGATAAACTATAGCCAGACCTTTCAGGGATGGCACACAACAACTCCCTTTTAGTGAGCACTCACTGTGTACAGGAAAAATCTCCAGTCATTTCTCTGTCAATTTCCAGTGAGACAGATTCTAGTACCTCCCGTGTTTCCCACCGGGAAACCAAGACTCCAGGGTACGCAGAGATTTGCTCAAGGCCACCTAAAGAGCGAAGGACAGAGCTGACTAGACTGTCATAAACTCCCAAACAACCAAGAGGCATGCCAGCATATTGCTAAACAGACTCTCCAAACATGCATCACGTGAGGGTCTGGTACTTATCAAAAGAGATGTCTGTAGAGATCAAAGTCAAACAGCCCCAAGAGCAAAGCTGCCGAAGAGGGGAATTGCTCATAGTGTTGCACTGTCCATAGTAGGGGAGTGGAAGTGTCCACAGCAGGATGGTGGCTAGCAGCCCAGTTCCCTGCCAGGCCAGGTCACACCATTGATCCCCGTGGGTTCATCTGACACTCACATCTGGGCCTCAGATTCTTTTTAAAAAAAAAAAAATTTTTTTTTCCTGAAACTTGGCTGGAGGCTTTAGAGCTAGGGAGGAGAAAGAAGCCATGACCCACAGCGGTATGCTGACGCTGCCATGGTTTGCCTGGGTCTCTCTCAATTTTAATACTGAATGTTTGAGATGCTGCGAAACCTCTAAAGGCCAAGGATACTGGAAGGCTGGTCATCCTGCACCAGAGGCTAGGGGGCTGCCATCCTCCTAGGACCCTGCTAGACGGAGAGAAGCAGATTGTGATAGCAACTGCCTGCATGGCCTAGTGCTCCTCTCTGGACCTTAATGTTAACATCTCTAAGACAAGGCCATTGGCTTAGGAGCTCAAACATTCCATGGTTTATGAGTCTATGTCTCGGTGACCTAATTAACAGCATTTTTGGTCCCTTGCCTATATTGCTGCTTCCCAGGGGAAGTGCTAAAAATTCATTTGGGACAACTAGATCCCTCATAAACACACCAATACACACACACACACACACACACACACACACACACTTTTATTTTTCAGTTTATAAAGCATGTCATTTTGGGGGTCTTTGTCGATCACAACAGAAGGATCCCACCCAAGAGAAACCGAGAGCTGGTTGACAGGTCCCTGTTGACATTTTAATCAGGAGAGAAGAGCAGAATGTGGAAAGGTCAGGATGTGGCCACACGCATTTCCATTTCCTTAAGGAAGCAACCTCTTGGTCCTGCTTCAGGCCGGAGGCTATTGGGAGGGGGATACAAACAACACTCAGGGACCAGAGTTTGGGAGTGGAGATGAATGACAGCTAGACAGCATGGGGTGACAACAGTTTTCGTTCCTTTTTTTCTCTTTTCTCTTCTCTTCTTTCCTTTCTTTTTCTTTTCTCTTCTTTTTTTGATTTTGATTTATTTATTTTATGTATATAAGAATGCTATAGCTGACACACCAGAAGAGGGCATCAGATCCATTTACAGATGGTTGTGAGCCGCCATGTGGTTGTGGGAGGGGGGAATTTTACTCAAAACCTCTGGAAGAGCCACCAGTACTCTTTTTTTTTTTTTTTTTTTTTTTGAGGGGATGGGGGTTCGAGACAGGGTTTCTCTGTGTAGCCCTGGCTGTCCTGGAACTCACTCTGTAGACCAGGCTAGCCTCGAACTCAGAAATTCGCCTGCCTCTCCCTCCCAAGCGCCGGGATTAAAGGCATGCGCCACCACTGCCCGGCCCGCCAGTTCTCTTAACCGTTGAACCACCTCTCTAGCTGCAGGAAACATTCCCTCACCCCCACCCCATCCCCACCTCTCTAGCTGCAGGAAACATTCCCTCACCCCCACCCCATCCCCACCTCCCAGGTCAGGCCTCTGAGTGTTTCACTTGCTGATTTATTTTTCAGACAGGGTTTCACGCGACTCGGGCTGGCCTTGAAGTGGCTACGAGGCAAGAAAGGAGCTCACGGCATTTGTCGTCATGCCGGCTTATGCAGCGCTCAGGATCAGAGCCAGGGCTTCAAGCGTGCTAGACAAGTGCTCTAGCAACTGAACTACATGGGCAGTCTCACTCAGGGAGCAAAACAGGCTTGGAGAGGCAGGAAAGTGGGGAGGGAATTCCAAGACGTAGAGTCAAAGTAAGCCAGAGGCCATGGGTCACAAGAAATGTCCACACTAGCAGGGTCGGGGGCTGGCATCCAGAGAGATAAAGCAGCAGGAGTGGGCATGTTTAGGGTGCAGAGCACGAGGGAGGAAGACTGTAGCCACAGAGAGCCATGGGAGAGGCTAAGGGCTTTATCCTGTAAGGTCTTAGCTGCCAAGGCAGTGTATATGTGGGACATTTCCTGAGACTACCAGCAACTTGAGGATAGCAAAAGGTGTGGGCTTTTGTTGTTGTTGTTGCTGCTGTTGTTGTTGTTTTCTTCTTTTTCTTTTTTTCCTTTTCTCTTTAAAGATTTATTTATTTATTATATATAAGTACGCTGTAACTGTCTTCAGACACACCCACACAAGAGGGCATCAAATCTCATTCCAGTTGGTTGCGAGCCATCACGAGGTTGCTGGAATTTGAACTCAGGACCTCTGGAAGAGCAGTCAGTGCTCTTTACCACTGAGCCATCTCTCCAGCCAGCCCCTGCTTTCCTCTTTTTAAAGATTTATTTATTTATCTTATGTATGTGAGTGTATGTACACCTGCGTGCCAGAAGAGGGCATCAGAAAAGAACACAGAGCTGGCAATGTACCTTAGTGGTAGACTGCTTGCCTAGCGTCCTGGCTCGTTTTATGTCAACTTGACAGAAGTTAGAGTCATCAGAATGGAGGGGACCCTCACTTCATAAGATTAAGGTGTAGGCAAGCCTGCAGGGTGTTTTCTTGATTAGCGATAGATGTGGGAAGGCTCAGCGATTGTGGGTGGGGTCATCGCTGGGCTGGCAGTCCCGGTTTATATGGAAGCTGGGCTCGAAGGCCAGGAGGAGCAGCAGTCTCCCTCCATGGCCTCAGCATCAGCTCCGGCCTCCAGGCTCTCCCCTGTTGGAGTTCCTATCTTGATTTTCTTCAGTGATGGACCATGGATGTGGAAGTGTAAACTGGATGAAACCTTTCCTCCCCAACTTGCTTTTGGCTACGGTGTTTCATCATGGCAATAGTAACCCACTAAGAGGAGTAATACGCATAAGGCACTGGGTTCGATTCTCACCCCTGCCAAAAATAAATTAGCTACGCAAAGAACACAGAAGGTGAAAGTTAAACAATGTATTTGTAAAATACATAGAGAAAGCTCAACCCTCTCACTTTACACTGAAGGTTGAGAGTGGTGAAGTGACTTAAGGTCACATGCGAAGGCCTCTGACCAGGTTGACTCCAAGCTGAGGGCCTTTGCCTCCCACGCTGTGTGTTGGTTATAGAATCATCCCTGCAACTTTCTATACTGTTTCTTTGGTGTGTGTATGTGTGTGATGGAGATTAAACCCAGGATCTTGTGAATGTAAAGCAGCTATCTATTACTGAGACACTTCGAACCCACCCGTTATTCTGTATAGGGTTTCTCTGTGTAGCTCCGGCTGTCCTGGAACTCACAGGCTGGCCTTGAACTCAGAGATCTGTCTGCCTCTGCCTCCTGTGCACTGGGATAAAAAGTGTACTCTACCACTGCTCAGCTAAACACAATGTTCTTTTGTTTTTTGTTTGTTTGTTTGTTTGTTTTGTGTTGGGGTCCTTTTTTTTTTTTTTTTTTTTTTTTTTTTTTTTTTTTGAGACAAGTTTTCTCTGTGTAGCCCTGGCTGTCCTGGAACTCACTCTGTAGACCGGGCTGGCCTTGAACTCAGAAATCCGCCTGCCTCTGCCTCCCAAATGCTGGGACTAAAGGCGTGCGCCACCACCACCCGGCTGTCCTCTCTCCAGTTTTAAACATGTTATTCTTGACATGACCACTGCCCTGATGTTCTGTTTAATAAACTCTCGTTTTCTGATTCAGAGTGCCCGCAGCTCCCAGATAGGTCAAGGGTTCACTTGAGAGAGTAGCCATGATCTTCAATCTTAGGGGAGTTCCTAACTCAGAGTGTGTGTGTAGAGGGCGGGGCGGGCTACATGAAGATAGGGAGCAAGTCTGGTTGGGACCTCTTCTTCCTGTAGCAAGTGACTCACAAACAAGGGAAAATCAGGTGTGGAGATACAGGTAAGCCATTTCACTTTTCTAGTTAAAAAAAAAAAAGTTTTCTTTTTTACGTTTCCAAGTATCATAAGAAACTAAGATTCGTTTATCTTGGATATTGAAAAAAATATTATCATTCATTCCTTTCTATTGAATTTGAAAGAAGTATTATCATCCATATCAAAATGCCTAGGAATTCTTATTCCACCCAGTAGAAGCCACAGAAACGGAGTGGACTCTGGGCTCCTCTGAACGGACATTTGAGTAGATCCAAGCTCCTGCCTGGGTTCCCAGTTGGGTACACCTACCTGAGAAAATGGATTTTCCCTTTGCATTCAAGAATGGGGTCTTGGCCATTAGAAGCATCAAACATGGAATTCATCAGCAGGCCTTGTCAAAGAGGCAATTATAAATAGATTCTGATCTTGCCCACTGAATGTCCTGAAGGGACGTGTGTGGAAAAGGCATGATAATGGAGGTTCTTTCTGGGTCAGTATGAGAAGCAAGCCCTTTCTACCCTAGAAAGGACTGAAGTTAGCTGCCCTCAGATTTACCTGTAGGTGCATTTGAGGAGCAGAGGTGATACCTACTGCTGAGGCAGATAGGTACAAATGCTACACTCCACGTGTCCCAGGTCTGCTCCAAGGTTTCCGGATTAAAAGGGATTGATGAGATTCATCTCTCTATAGCAGTGGTTCTCAACCTTCCTCCTGCTGGGACCCTTTAATCCAGTTCCTCATGTTACAGTGACCCCCAACCATAAAATTACTTTCATTACTACTTCGTAACTGTAAGTTTGCTATCGTTATGAATCGTAATGTAAACATTTGTGTCTTCTGATGGTCTCAGGTGACCCCTGTGAAAGGGTCTTTTGACCCACAAAGGGGTGGAGACTCATAGGTGGAGAACAGCTGCCGGATGTGATACTTCAATCTTTAACAACTATGTGACCAACCAGTCTCTGATTGAATACGAACTAAGACAGGAAGCTTACTTCCTCGTGAGCCCCAGGTACTGGGAAGTGGGAAGGAACTTGCAGAATCATAGCTAGGGGTTGAAATCTGCTTCTCATGGCTTCTTATCACCTGTTCTAGTTCCTGCCACCTATGGCTTTGTAAGCCCCTGGTGTTCCACCGAGCCTGGGGGACAAGATGACCAGTTCACCTTGTCACCTTATACTCTGAGCACCAGGGCATCAGGCCCTTTGACTGCCTTCACAGCTTCCGTTTCTGTAACATTTAGCACACTTGGGGTTAACATACTGCTGATTCAGAGCTGTTTGGGCTTAGCCCTGCCTTAGGGATCTGGAGAAGATACAGAGCAAGCAGTCTTTAAAGATAACATGGTCAAGATATATTGTACAAAACAAACAAACAAACAAAATTTCTTTTTAAAAAAAGATAAAAGTGTAGGACAGTGGTGGCCCATGCTTTTAATCCCAGCACTTGGGAGGTAGAGGCAGGCGGATTTCTGAGTTGAGGCCAGTCTGGTCTACAGAGTGAGCTCCAGGACAGCCAGGGCTATACGGAGAAACCCTATCTCCAAAAAACAAACAAAAAACAAAAACAAAACAAAAAAGTAAAAAAAAAGATAACAGTTCAGACATCTTCAGCCCATGGTTCCCATACTCTAGGCTCTTAAACACGGCTCAGACCTTCTCCTTGTAGCTCCCCTGTGAGATTAAAGGAAAGCAGTAAAGTGGGAATCAGGACTGTGAAGGGGGAAATAGTGCCAGCCAACCACCACGGCAGGTCCTCCTGGTTCTCTGGTCCTCATCACTCCTTATAGGAGGCCAGGACAGAAGGGATTCACCTTGCATCACACAGAAGGCTGATGGTAAGAGTCCATTTTAAGTTATCTCCACCAGCTAGCCATTCGACTTTCTCCAAGAGAGCCCAGAACACTGGTCCCATGTTATCCCAACCCCAAATAGCCTGATCTGCCCAGTGGGCTGATTGGCAAGCATTTGGTATATTGGGAAGCATCTGGTAGGTCTTATTGCACTTCTGGCTTAGGCCTAATGGAAGAACACTGGTGCTGGGGCTCAGTTGTCAGAGTCAACTCATAGGTTTGTGGGGGCTTGCTGGACCCTCACACAAGTCTCTCTGGCCCTGGCAGATGTCAGTCACAGCAGTTAGTAAAGCAGTGGCTTGAGGGAGCTCATGAAGAGCACCAGGCCGATGAAGACAAGAAAGAGGTAGGCCTGATCTAACAAGTAGGCTGAGTCTTAATGGCTTGACGTTTATTTGGTGAACACCCTCTCCTCTCACTACTACCCCAGACAGCCAAGGCGCTTGGTTAAGCAGCTAATAGGTCAGCGTGGGAGTGGTTCAGAGCCCATCAGGGCAGGACTCTTGACTGCCAGCAAGAAGAGCAACAGCAGCAGTGAGGAAGTTCCAGGGAGGGCCAGAGGCCGCAGGAAGGCGGTTGCCATCTTTTGCGGGTGACAGAGCATCAATCATTTTGGACTGCCATTAAAGAGTGCAACAAACAGGTCCATTTCCCACTTTAGCCAGTGTGGCAAACAGCAGTGGGTGTGGTGGCCAGAACGCTGTGACCCGGGTTCAGTGCCCCAGCCACCGGGCAATAGCAAACCATGTTCACCAAGCTGAGGAAGAAGTTTCAGACACATGTTGAGTTCCGTGAGCAAAACCGTGGCATGGCTCCTTTCTCCCTTCCTTCCTTCCTTCCTTCCTTCCTTCCTTCCTTCCTTCCTTCCTTCCTTCCTTCTTCCTTTCTTTCTTTCTTTCTTTTGGTTTTTTGAGAAGGGTTTCTCTGTGTATCCCTGGCTGTCCTGGAACTCACCCTGTAGACCAGGCTGGCCTCGAACTCAGAAATCTGCCTGCCTCTGCCTCCCAAGTGCTGGGATTAAAGGCATGTGCCACCACTGCCCAGCAACATAGCTCCTTTAAAGGACCAGCTGAAGACCAGAAGCGGGGGATGTCAGCAATAGTTGCCAGGTTGGCAGGGCGGTGGTGGCACACGCCTTTAATGCCAGCGCTTGGGAGAGAGAGGCAGGCAAATTTCTGAGTTCGAGGCCAGCCTGGTCTATAGAGTGAGTTCCAGGACAGCCAGGGCTACACAGAGAAACCCTGTCTCGGAAAAAAAAAAAATAGTTGTCAGGTTGAGAAGGAAGGGAGCAGCAAGTGACATCGCTGCTGCTGAGACTGTGCCAGCACTTGGCCCACCAGTGCTCAGTCAGGGTCTGCTAGGCTCTACAGATTATCACCTGAACTACTTACTAGTGCCTGCTAATGTTTCTAGGCCATTGGCGATGCAGCGACTCTAGGTGAGGAGAGAACCAACAACAGGAAGTACCCCACCTCATCTAGTCAACAGCAGGGAAGTATGCTCCCTAGGCGCTATTGGTGGATGCCATTGCTGGCTTTCTATAGATGCCTACTGGTAGGTGGTAACAAAGTGAGGAGAGACTACAGCACTTTGCCGCTGCCGCGCCCCCCCCCCCAACCCTCCCTCTACATATTTCAGGAGTTGGGAACAGTCCTCCCCATCAGCAAATTGCCTGGCTGGACACATAATCCCACTCCAAGTGCCTTCAGGTATTTCTCTATCAGCCACTTCTTCACCCATTATCACGTTGGGAACTGGGATCCTTCTGCCTGTGAACTTGGGACCCTAAAGACGGGGGCAGAGCAAACATTTGCAATTCTCCTGAGTGTGCGAGTGTCCAGCCTCACAGATTGGTGCCTTCCCAGGCAGCTGATAGGGAAAGGTCATTCGAATTCTGTCTCTGTAGGCAGCGCTCCCTTCCACCTCCAGTGCAGGTCTGAGAATAACAAAGATGGAAGATGGCTTCTCAAGTTCAGACTCAAGGGGCTGGCCAGACCCTCGGCCTTCCAACTTTGCTTCCTTGGTTCCCACTTCTACCTCTGTTTCCTGGCGGAGATAACTCTCTTCCTTGTCCTTAGCTATGGCTCCCCTCGCCCACATTTTCCTTTTATCCATTTGTCCAAATATCTGTGACCAGGAGCAGTGAGAGAAGGAGACATGTGACAGCTTACATGAACTTCTTTTAACTTCCACACCCATTTCTGTGCTTGGCTTCACTCACAGGCAGCCCCTGCTGCCCCTCAAGAGCAGCAAGCTGTGAAAACTGTTTCCTACCAGGATCTTTATGCAGTTAGAGATCTCTACTTGGAGGACTTTTCCTCCAGTTCCCCTGAGGACTGATTTTTTTAGATCTCTGATCCTATGTCTCCCTTGACCAACTGTGTTGCCAACCCATGAGTGTGATGTAATTTCCATCCAGGCTCACATAGTAGAGTTAGTTGGTAACCACAACCCTCGAGTCTAGTTGTAGTTGTTTGGCTTGGTTTTGCTCTTCACTATGTGCTCTACATATGCAGAATCCATCAGGTTCTGGTGTGTAGCAGGGCATCCTTTGTCACTACTAGGTCATTTCCCCTTGTCATTTCCTCTTTTCTTTTTTTCTTTTTGAAGTACTTGGGAATTGATCCTAGGGCCTCACAGGCACTGGGCAAACACTCTTTCACTGAGCTCCATCTCCAGCCCTCATCTGTTGGTCTTAGTCAAGGTGCTCATCACAGAATCTGTTCGTGGATGTGGCTTATTTATTTCCTCAGTTCCCACTAACAAGTCAGACCCATGAAAGCAGGGCTTGTGCCCATCAGATGCTCCATGAAGAAATGGTGGTGAAGGTCTACCAGCTATTCTGTGCATAGCATTCGACAGCATTGTGATGGAGCCAGCCCCAGGTAGCTTCAGCTGTCAGCTTATGCAACCTAGAGTCACCTGGGAAAAGGGACCATCAGTTAAAAAACTGCCTCCCTCAAATTGGCCTGTCTGTAAGTCATTTTCCTAATTGCCAATTGATGTAGAAGGGACCAGTTCTCCATGTGGGGTACCATTCCTAGGCAGATGGATAAGGACTGTTCAAGAGAGGTGGCTAAACAAGCCAGGGGAAGTGAACCAGTAAGCAGCACATTTCATGGTTCCTACTTCCGTCTCCTGCCTTACTTCTTTCCTTGGCTTCCCTCAGTGATGAGCTATAACCCGGAAGCCAAATAGACTCTCTCTCCCTGAAGTTGCTTTTGGCCATAGTGTTTATTACAGCAACAGAAG
Source organism: Montemys delectorum (assembly GCA_019843815.1). Classification (NCBI taxonomy): domain Eukaryota; kingdom Metazoa; phylum Chordata; class Mammalia; order Rodentia; family Muridae; genus Montemys; species Montemys delectorum. The sequence continues at coordinate 16,450 of JADRCD010221758.1, read as the reverse complement.
CAAACTGGACTGAAATGGACACCAGGGAATGGATGTCATGTACATGTAGGTTGTCCGGGGATGAATTGTAGAAGTGTTTGGAACTTTTGTCTGGAAAAGCCATTGGCTGCTCAGAGTTTGAAGGGTTGTTCTGTGGAAGCCCAGAAAATAATGTTGAGAGAAATTGAGATGATGGAAGCCTGGTTTGTGAAGTTTCAGAGGAAAGTTTAAAAGTGCCTCAAAGTATCTATCAGAGGATATTTTGGTTCAAGAACCTGTGGAAGTGAAACTTTGCTTCACTAAAACAACAGATAATGGTTAGCTGAGGCTAGGAAGTATTGCCCTAGGCCAACACACAGAAGCTAGGTTCTACTATGTGTGTTGGCAGGGGTGGGGAGCAGGACTGCATATAGAAATGGCAGCAGAACTTGGCACATAATGTATAAGAGCAAAATATGGTACCAGTGTTTAAGGCTGAAAGGGTCATGGAAAGTGGCTGAGACTTGGCACTCTAACAGGGTCAGAGTCTCCTTGAAGAGTTCTCAAGGTATAGTAGAGATGACAGGACCATGGAATAATGGAATAGAGCCCTCTTGAATCTATGAGACAAACTGCATGTGCTGCCGATAGCGGAGATCGACAGGTTGGGATGCCCAAACCCTTTGGAGCCTAGAAGATTGTGAATGAGTCCCAGAAGTCACACATTGATCTAGTTATACCGTTGGATTCTGGTTTTACATTTCTCTGATTGTCACTGTGCCCTGGAGTTCCCCTCTTGGAATAAGAAAGTATATAGTTAGTTGGTTTTGTTTGTTTGTTTTTAAAACAGGAGCCCAAAATTAAGAGATTTTGAGTGATTTTAAAAGAAAGACTTATTTTATTATTTTAAAATACATATAAGTATGCATGCCTACACATGAGAGCAAGTGCCCTTGAAGATCAGAAGAGAGCTGGGACTCCCTTAGAACTAGAGTTACAGATGGTGGGTGGTCAGCCACTTAGCATGGATGTTGGGAACTGAATGTGGGTCCTCTGGAACAGCCGCAATGACTTTTAACCACTGAGGCATCTCTCCTGCCCTGAGACTTTGGACTTTTACATCATTGGAAGTTAAAGATTGTGGAACTGTTTAAAGCTGTACTGCACTTTAGCTTATGATATTAACATGGGATTTTGTGAATAAACAAGAGAGGAAAGCTTATAGCTTAAAGTGGTGTGTGTGTGTGTGTGTGTGTGTGTGTGTGTGTGTATTAAAGTTTGACAAGAACTGCAATGTCATAGTTAGCTTTAGCTGCTAACTCGACCCAACCCAGAGTCACCTGGGAATAAGGAACCTCAACTGAAGTATTGCTTCAATCAGATTGGCTTGTGGCCATGTCTGTGAGGCATTTTCTTAATTGGTAATTGATGTGTGTGTGTGTGTGTGTGTGTGTGTGTGTGTGTGTGTGTGTGTGT
>JADRCD010221757.1:25678-63575 GCA_019843815.1 Montemys delectorum | reverse complement strand
AGAGAGAGAGAGAGAGAGAGAGAGAGAGAGAGGGAGAGAGTTGAGGGGCAATTGTCTTAGCATAATATTTAGATTGAATGTCTCCACAAATTAATATGTTGAAGTCAGTTATCCTATTATGATTTTTGTTATGGATAAGGCTATTAAGATTTGAGTAGTTTGTGGAAAACAAACAAGTAGAAAAGCCCAAAATAGAACATATATGTGAAAGTGGAGAGCTATAGACATATGCCTTTGATATTTCTCTATGTGCATGCAGGAAACAAAGGCTCCATGCATGCATAATAAACAGGTAAGGTGACTGTAATCAAGCAAATGAGCCTTCTTCACAACTGAATTTTATTAGCTCCTTGATCTCACAACTCTAGTCTATAAAATTATATGAAAATAGGTTTTCATTATGTAAGACCAAGTAAAGGTACTATAACCAAACGACATGGCTGCTCTAGCAAATGATCACATCCAGAGACTTTCTAGGACTGTGTGATCTGGCTGGAATGCATACAACGCACCACACACCTTTAATCCCTCTGGCTGGAACAGAGACAGGTCCTTAGTACACACCTTTAATTCCTGACAATGAATTCCTTTGTAGAAGGAAACAGCGACCTTTGAAAATGATGCTATTCAGGGGCAGACAAAGTGATGAGACAGAAAAAGATTTGACAGAATGAGTCAGAGACAGGATATACCCAAACCTCAGGAGAACAGCACAGAAAAGAAAAGCTATTTGATGGCAGTGTGGGATAGAGATAGTCATTCAGATTCACTGAATTCAGTTGAGTGCAAAGAATTTCAGTTGACTGCAAAGAATTTCAGTTGACTGGAGTTCAGTACAGTCGTCACTGCAGTTCAGTTCATGGAGTTCAGAGACAGTTTGGCTAAGCAAACAAATTCAGTAAGTAGATGAGAGAAGCCAGTTTGAATAAGTCACCTTGGAGATGAGATTTGAGCAAAAATAGCTGAGTTGAACTGGCCAGTAAGAGTTTAGAAAGAGAGAAAGAGTGTACATAATCAGCATTAAGCTTCCAATATAACAATTAATTATATCTGGCAAATATGTTACTTTTTCAAGCCCACTAAACATATATTTTATTTAGCATCACTTACTAAGATATCATCAATTATTTTGCAATAAAAAGAAGAACAGATTATTGATTACATTTATAAATTTTTATATTAATGTTCTTTATATTTAAATGAATTCAGACATTTAATTCTGACAAAAAAAAATTCAACATTAAGACCTTAAATATGTTGGTGGGTTACAACTAGTAATTGGTTTATGGGACTTGTCCTCCTGTTATGCCCCACCCACTCTGGCTTTTATAGTCTACAACCCCAGGTTTCACTGATCGGAGGAATTTGGTGAAAACCTTGTTTTTAGATTCTCTCTCTCTCTACTTAATGTCTACCTGTGGGTCCCTACATCTGTTCCCATCTGCTATTGGAAGAAAGTTCTCTGGTGATGACAAATTAGGAACTGATCCATAGGTACAGCAGAAAGTCAATTTATTTACAGTTTTTCTTTGCTTGTTTTAGGCAATATTTTTTGTTCTTACCATAGGTCCCTGTGTTGTCTAGTCTCTTGTTCTTTTGGTTGAATTTAAGTCAATTCAGACATTGATTGGTCAATTTCACAAGTTAAGTGAAACCACTGCCCTACCATATTTTGCAGTCAGAGCAGGCTGTAGGTCAAGATTTTGTAACTAGATTGGTGTCGACACTTTCTTCAGTAGCCTACAAAGTATTTTCCTGCACCAAAAAGACTAGAATGTAGGCTAAAGGCTCCATGTAGGCACCAGCCTGACTTCTCCATCGTCAATGAGTTTTGTAAGTATTGTCCTCAGGACTGGAGTCCCACTGCCAGTTTTCTGAGAGAGCACACTTCACTTAACAACAGCATGGCATGGTTGGGATTTTGATGGAACCCCATTGGCCAAGAACTAAATTGAATACTATTAGTTCTTCTGTGAAAGCCTTCCCTGACTACAAAAGATTGCTAATTGAGAATCTTTATTCCTCATAATGAGAGGTCCTCATTAATATTACCTTTGTATATTTTAGAAAGTTTCCACTGCACTGTGCTTCCACACAATGCACTCCTACCCCTGCCCTTAATTCTAAGCATCTCTTCTTACATTTTTTCCTTACATTCTCCTATTACATGATACATCTTGCTCCTGTCTCCTCCTGCCTCCAGTAGGCTCATAAAATCTATTTTTACCTTGCAGTGATATCCCTGTGTCCTACCTACACTGTTCCTCTTTATTTAATCTCTCTGTTTCTATGAATTATAGCTTGGTTATCATTTATTTAGTAGATAACATTCACTTATAAATGAATGCTTACTGCATTTATTTTTCTTTGAGTTACCTCATTCAGAATGACTTATTTTTAATTCCATCCATTTTCATGTAAATTTCATGTCATCATTTTTAATAGCTGACTTATATTATATCATGAAAATATAGCACATTCTTTATTCATTCTTTGGTTGAAGAACATCTAGGTTGTTTCCACTTTCTGCCTGATATTAATAAAGTTGGCAATGAACAAGGCTGATACCTAATTCTGTGATACGATGGAATGTCCTTTGGATATAAGCCCAAATGTGGTATAATTCTATCTTGAGATAGATCAATTGCCAACTTTCTAGGAAACCACCATATTGATTTCCATAGTGGCTGCACGTTTGCATTTCTTTCAGTAATGGAACAGACTTCCTTGTGCTCCACATACTTGTCAGTATGATTTGCTGTTTGTGTGATAGATCTTAGGCATTTTGGCCAGTATAAGATGGAATCTCAAAGTAGTTTTGTGTTTCAGGATATTTGATCACACTGGGAACCACTAAGATTGTGTTATTTACCAGAAATAAAATTTTCTAGTCCCTCTGGCAGGAATACAAACAAATCCTTAGTACATACATTTAATCCCAACTTATGATAGTTAAGTTAGTTTGTAGAGTGAAGCACTCATGTTGGAAAGTGATTTTTTGTTGAGTGGTAGACAGAGTGATAGACCTGAGAGATAGCTGACTTTGATAGAATAGGATATGCTCAACTTTCACAAGAAGAGAGATGAAATGGGGAGGAGGCAGTTTTACTAGGAGAGTTTTACAGAGATAAGTTGAAGAGAAAAGAGGCTAGACATATGTATAGACAGAATGAGACAGAGAATATGAAGGAGCCAGAAGATTAGAACGTACAGCCAAAGTTAGTACAAAGCCAAGCAGAGCAGTTCAGGAGAGGTCAGTAGAGAGAATCCAGATTGAGTAAGTTAGCAGCATGGAGAGTTATGAGCCAGAAGAGCTCAGTTTATCAGCAGCCAAAATTCAGAAAGAAGTAGGAATATGTGGGCTTATTCATTATCAAGTCTCAGAGGCTAAAAACATTCTAGGTCCAGGTTAGTATAGAGAAGCAATAGACCTTTGAGGCAGCAATTACTACAAAGAATAAAAATTACTTTCACTTTTTTGATTTGTGTTTCTTAATGGTTAAAGATGTTGAACACATTTTGAAGTGTTTCTCAGCCATTTGAGTTTCCTCGACTGAGAATTCTGTGAGTAGATCTGTACCTCATTCTTAAATTATTCGGTTTGTTGATACCTAGTTTTGTTAACTATGTATTTTGGATAGTAGTCTTCTATCAGATGTAGATTTGATAAATTATTTTAACATTCTGTAGAATGACACTTTTTAAATTGATGTTGTCCTTTATCTTACAGAGCTTTTCAGTTTCATGAAGTCCCAGTTATTAATTTTTGATCTTAGCACATGGACTTTGGGTCTTCTACTCATAAAAGTGACTCCTTTGACAATGTGTTCAAGGCTGTTCTCCAATCTCCTATGAGTTTCAGTTTATCTGGTTTTATGTTGAGGTTTTTGAGTCACTGAGACTTGAGTTTTATGCAATGATAAGGATGGATCTATTGGGATTCTTCTACATGCAGTTTCCAGTTTGATTAATACCAGTGGTAGAAAATGTTAAATTTTTTCCAGTGTGTATTTCTGGCTTTGTTGTAAAAAAAAATCAGGTGTTCCTAACTGTGTGGATTTATTTCTGATTCTTCAACTCAATTTCATTAATCAACATGTCTGTTTTTATGCCAAAGGTGAGCAATTTTGATGGCTATAGTTCTTTGGTAAATAGTACTTATAGATTTTTTTTGTTTGTTTTTGTTTTTTTGAGACAGGATTTCTCTGTGTAGCCCTGGCTGTCCTGGAACTCACTCTGTAGACCAGGCTGGCCTCGAACTCAGAAATCTGTCTGCCTCTGCCTCCCAAGTGCTGGGATTATAGGCATGTGCCACCACTGCCCAGTGAAAAAAATATTTTAAATTTGTTGGAATTCAGGTTTAAAGTATGTCCTTATGATCACTGGATATCCTCAGTGTTCTAAGGTACTGGAAAAGGTCATGCAATAAAAAAAAAAAAAAAAAAAAAACAGACCCAAGTTTACCTACCTCTATGATCTATAAAATGTTAATAGCTACACAGTAGCTGTGGAGCTCTACACTGGGTTTTATACTTTTGTTATCCAATATATGTTTATAGACCTGTTCACCACAACATTTTTAAAAAATTCATTAAACAATTATGTTTTATACTCTTTTATGACTCCAGTGCTCATTATCTCCATTGAATGCTTTCTTATTACATACTATTCATGCTTTATTGTTTTCCTTTCTACGCCTTAAATCGTACCCACCTGTACATGTGTTTTATGTACAAATACATATGTGTGTGCGTACATTTCACGCACACGCACACACACACACACACATACACACACACACACACACGTTCTATGGGATACTTAAGATCCAACTATAGCAAGTTTAAATCATATGATATATAAAAAACTTCTTTGACACAGGCATTGATTGACTCTTGACATATACGTTAAGTACATATTTGTATTTGCTTTGGGTTCAATTAGTTTTTGGCCACTACTACTACTTGCAATAGCATCATCAGGAAAAGAGGGACCTTAATTGAGCAAATGTACACCTCACATTGCCCTGTAATCAAACTTTTGTGGGCATTTCCTTGATTAATGTTTGATGTAAGAGGCCTTAGAGTTCTGAGGCTGTTGCATCCCTGAGTCATAGGTGCTGACTTGAATAAAAGAGCAGGCTGGGAAAGCTATAAGGAAGACATCATGGGGCTATGTTGTTCCATTATCTCTGCTACAGTTCCTTCCTCCAGTCGCTTTGGTACTTGAATTCCTGTCCTAATGTTGCTAGATGAGAACTGATATGGGGTTGTTGTAAAATGGAACAAATACCTTTCCCCCCTCATTTGATTTTGGGTCTGGTCTTTATCACAGCAATAGAAAGCAAAAGCAAACCAGGACAGTCTTCTAGTAGAATTTTTAGAGTTGAATTAAACAATAGCGATATAAGTACCCGAGTGACAACATTGTTCATTGCTGAAGAGGTCATGACGTTTTTTTGGCATAATTTATCTAATGGTTCAAACTGCTTATTTTTTCCCATTCATCTCATCCTGGGGTATGTCACCTGACACTTTATCCCTTAGAATCTTTTCCCTCAAACTGAAGTGTACCAAGCAATTGCCTCTTTGCCTTTCGGGCAGTGATGATATGGAATCATGCACCGTTTTAAGGAATAATGAGACCACTGTTTGGAAATGAAGTAAAGTGCATGCAAGAAGAGGTTAGAAGGTAACCTGATTCAAATTATATTAGGGGACTAAGGTGTAGGTTTAGTGGGTAAAGTTTTTGTCATGTAAATGTGAGGACCTGAGCTTAAATGCCCAGAATTTATGTGACACTGGGCAATGTGTCTTAACCCCAGGGTTCTCAAAGCTGGATGGGATGTGGAGGCAAAAAGAAAAAAAAATTCTTGGATTCTGTGGGACCAAGTAGCCAGTTATATGAAGCACAGTGGCAAGCAACTAAGAGACTCTATTTCAAACAAGAACGATGGTGAGGACCAACACCTGTGTTTGTTGTTGGATCTCAATATATTCCATGTGGTACATATGTGACGTTATGCACAAATGTACACACACACACAAAAGAATTAAAGGAAATAATATTCCTATGTCAATATAAAATGAGTCTACATCAAAAAATTATATCTTATTGATAAATTAAATATCCATTAAAATGTTATCACTAGATGAAGGTAAAATTGAAATTATAATACACTATAAAGTTTTATGATTACATGCAAATCTAGACAATATATAAGAAATCATAAGTTGTCTTATAGCAGACATCATTCTTTTGGATTTCCATATACGATTGCATAAGAATGCTATGTAACAGTTGGGAAATAGCCCAAAGTCTGATACTGAGGTAACTTGGAACATTGAGCTATAGAAAGATATTTAAGAAATCCCCTCCTCTTTCCAAGTATTCTATAATTTCTTATCTAAGACACATGTAAGAAAGTGCATCCTGCTTGTGGAAATCATTAACACTGGATAAGTAAAAGAAGAATATAGAAATAGAAAATTAAGTTAAATAAAATAAGCAAGCTACTTGTACAAACCTATTTCTATCATCATATGGAAATGATTAAACCTAAGTAAAGGTATATTAAATGTATAGAGGTCTTAGATCACTCTTCAGTTACTCTTTCTAAAGTAAAAGCCCTTATTTGTTGACATAGACATTTCTTAACATGTATGACTACAGGAATAACTCTAAGTACTACCTTCTAGGATTGGTAATGATATATAGCAGATCTAAAATAAATCTTAAAAAGGAATAAACTGTATTTGTTTATTAGATTAAAGCTTGAAATAGTAATTTTTCTTCAAATTATTCTGGAAGTATGTGTCTATTTAAAATAATTTTAGAAAACAGTTTTCTGGGGTAGAATAATTTTCTCTACTGTCTGGCTGTGTTCTGTTCTTGATGTTGTTATAAGGCAGTTTGATGGCCTTCATGTCACATATGAAAATCCTGTTGTAGCCCTTTCTGAGACTATCTACTGCCATTTCAAATTGGCTTTATTCAGTTCAACTGACAGGCACAACTAGAATGCCCAGTACTTGCCAGACAGTTTTAAAATAACTATACTTTAATTTAGAGCAGGAGGCATATTAAAGTCATAGGCTGGTGAGATTGTTTTAATGTGAAGTCCCATATGATTCTTAATAAGTATGGAGTAAATAAATAACAGTTTTGAAGAAGCATATTTTTATAACTGTGTGGGTAGGGACACTGGATCATTGCTCTTTTTGTTTTAAAGTTCCGACTAGACCTCAAGGTCTATGGAATCATATTAAGAAAGCAGATAGATTTAATTTTCTTTGGAAGCTGTTAGGCTTTTTTGGTCCACAATACATTCATTAATGTCTGAAATTTCCATCACACCACATTATTTTTTTTCTATTAAGGCAACAAACCAAAGTAAAATAGCCCTGCTGATACGAAAATAATTATTTTAGCTATTAACACCTGGGTAGAAATAGCACATGTAATTAGTGAGGTCCTTCTTGAATAGCTCACGGATCAAACAAGATTTGATTGAAAACAAAGAAAACAGAACATAAAAAGCAAAATACAAAATAGAAACTTCAAAAACTGGTGAGAAGATTTTATTCTGTAGTGTATTAAAGAAAATATTTTTGACTATGGTCTTAGCAAATATGGACTCAATCATTTATACAAAATAAATGTCTATTTATATACTTAAGATGCTGATTTTGTGTTTGGTCAAAGTATATTTTTTCAGAGATTGTGCTTCCTTACTGTATTGTCACATGTCAGAGAGAGACATCTTCTCATTCAGGAGGGTTCTAAGATAGAAGCACCTTTCATTTGACATTGTAGTATTAAACTGTGTGGTCTGGTAGAATAAAATATAAATTAAAGAAAAACATCAAAATGAAAAAGGAAAGCAAAGCTCTCTGTCCTTCTTCAGTTTGCTTGCTTTTACTTTGTTGATTATAACTTTTCAAATTACCAAAGAATTATATAACATATGTCCAAATGTTTAGTAATTATTAAACAGTTATGAAATTGAATATGTTGTCAATTTAAAATTATTGATGTTATGATATTACACTCATAGATCATAGAAATTATGGGAATGAATTTCCTGATTATATGATTCAAAGACATGGCCCCCAGGAGTTTTTTTGATTTTTTGTTTGTTTTGTTTTTGTGATAGGTTCTCATGAGTGTCAGGCTAAATTTGAACATGCTGTATAGTTGAGCATGACTTTGAACTTCAGAATCTCCCATCTTATCTTCCCAAGGGAAGACAAGTTGGCATTATGTGTTTGTAGTACAGTGGTCCAAACTCAGAACTCCATTCATGCTACGAGAACACTCTATTGACTGAGCTAAAACCCCAGCCTATTCTTAGACTCTTGAGAAATGCCTTTTTGCCTTGTTAAACTCTGAAGAGCTTGCAAGAAGATTTAAACTGCTAAGGCGTAGAGCAGGGATTCTTAATGACAACTTTTCTGAAGTAAATTTGTTCAAGAGAGAGAGACAGAGAGACAGTGAGACAGCAAGAGAGAGATAGGGAGAGAGAGAGAGAGACAGAAACAGAGAGACAGAGAAAGAGACAGACAGAGAGACAGAGACAGAGACAGACAGAGAGACAGAGACAGAGACAGACAGAGAGACAGAGACAGAGACAGAGACAGAGACAGACAGAAAGACAGAGACAGAGACAGACAGAGAGACAGAGACAGAGACAGACAGAGACAGACAGAGTTCTACAAACAGGAGGCAACTGTCCAAAATTTAGCCAGGCTGAGTAGACTATAAAGGCCTGATTGGAGAGTGAATTCTTTTAGAGTATTTATTCCCTTAAGATAATATCATATATTGAAACTTCAAAATGTTTCATAGAAGAAAGAAAATATCACTAGAGGATAGAGATAGTAAAGCAAAGAGAGACACACACCCAGAGGATGGGCAACGGGCAGAAAAAGGACAAGATCTAGCATTCTACAAAACAGTGCTTCTCACCTTTCCTAATGTGGTGTGCTTTTGTTATAGTCCCTCATACTGGTGTCCGTCCCAACCATAAAATAATTTTTGTTGGTATTTCATAGCCGTAATTTTGCTACTGTTAGGAACTGCAATGTAAAATCTGTATTTTCCAAAAGTCTTAGGCAACGCCTGTGAATCTTTGTGTACCCCAGTGGTTTTGTGTACCCCAGTGGCTGAGAAGCGCTGCTGTACTACAACATGGGCACTATGACGTACAGTTGGTTATTTTATAAACAAATAGAAAAGGGGGGCTGTAAATGTTCTCAATACAAAGAGAAATGAATGTTAATAATGTTTTTTCTAACTATCCTGACTTAAATGCATATTGTACTAATTTTTTATATTTTCATACTGTATTTCTATGTAGAATAAGTAGATGTCGATTAGAAGGCTGTAGACAATTTGTTTTACTTGTTTATTTGCCTTTCTGTTTGTTTGTTTTAAAGTGGAAAGCAGAAAGAGGTTACTGGACGTGGCCACATTAAGAAGAAGGACAAAGGGATTCTGTGAAGCTTTCCAGTTCATCTTCAGGGTCCTGATGTGAGATCAGAGATTCAATACAGGCCTAAGAATGTGCACTTGAAAGCAGTCACAGTCATGTTATAGTTCCTCCCAAGGTTGGAGCATCATTGTTTGGGCCTAATTCTCCTGCCATAAGGTAGAATGACAAGTTGTCAGAACTGTGTGAACTATCTTGCTTGGAGACATGTTCTCTAGTGGCTTATTTCTTAATAAATGGTTTTGGTGAGTTATTATAGGAAGAAATAATTTTGTAATGGTTTTTGGTTTGTGATATAGTGGTCCAGTAGTGTGTGTGTGTGTGTGTGTGTGTGTGTGTGTGTACAGATGTGTAATGGAATCCCGCCCTAGCTAAATATGCAGATTGCCCTCCTCATTGATATTATGGTCTCCTAATACTTTGGAAATCACTTTTCTGACCCTTCCACATAGACACATCTTTTAAGTCTCCCTCTCATATTGATTTTACTCTGATAATGGAACTACCTCCACAATCCAGTGAAGCTTAAGTCTCAGTTGTCACTCTTTTCTTTCCTATTATTCTCCTAAATTCAAACTAGCTCTTCACTGGCCAACAAACATCTTGTTCTGTTACCCAGTGGGTTCAATGAGACATTCTCAGATCATGCCTGTACTCTGAAACATGAAGAGGTAGGTCACTTTCAATTTGTGTAATTCTTTGTGCTTCAGACATATAATACAGCAAAAAGTTTCATTATATCCATGTCATTCTTTTTGTGTGTGTGATAACTGCATATATATATATGTATATATATATGTGTGTGTCTGTGTGTGTATAATTTGTAAAAAAATGCAGATATAAAAAAGCAGATTAAAAAGAAACATTTTTCCTTCTTTCCTCATACCTTACATATTGACCATATCATTTTCCTTCATCCACTCCTCTTCCTAAATGAATACTTTTGTTTAGGTTTTCTCTCTTTAAGCAAAATTGGAACAATTTTGATTATATCCGCATTGCACTATGATTCATAGCCACCTTATTCTCTTCTTGAATTAAAGATTTTAAAGGGATAACTATTTTTTATTATTTTTCTGTGTTGTAATAAAACAGCAATAATAAATAAGTGAAAGGAAGGAAAGTTGATTTTAGCTCAGAATTTCAGTATATGGTTGTTTGGCATTCTTATTCTGAGCCTGGGATAGTATAGTACATCATTGTGGTCAGAAAGCCAAAGACAGCTTAGAAAGTCCCAGTATTGTGCCCTAGAAAGGGCACACTCTCAATGATTTCACTACCTTCTTATAGTCAGATCTCCTAAACATTCTGCCTTCTAATAGTTCTGAATACAGAAAACTGTAGGAAATATGGTAGAAAAGCAATGGCACATGCCTATTTGTCTTCTAGTTTTCTTTCTATTGCTGTGATAAACACTATAAACCAAAGTAACTTGGAAGAGTGTACTGGCTGGTTTTCTGTGTCAACTTAACACAAGCAAGACTTATCTCAGAGAAAGGAGCCGTCCTTGAGGAAATCCAGCTGTAAAGCATTTTCTCAATTTGTGATAAAGGGTGGGAGGACCCACTGTGGATGGTAGTCTTGGATTCTATAAGAAAACAAGCTGAGCAAGCCAGGGGAAGAAAGCCAGCAAATAACATCCCTCTTAGCTGCTCCATCAGCTCCTGTTTCCTGACAAGCTTGAGTTCCAGTTCTGACTTCCCTTGGTGATAAACAGCAATGTGGAAGTATAAGCTTAATAAACTCTTTCCTCCCCAATTTCATTCTTGGTCATGTTGTTTTCTGCAGGAATACAAACCCTGACTAACACAAATGAGTACCAGCATAGTGGGATATTCCTGCGACAACCTGACCATGTTTTGGAGAGGACGGTAAAAAAGACTTTAGAATTTAGGGATAGAAGAGCCATTGGTCATTAAAAGCTCTATGGGACATTCTGTAGGAGCTTGGAAGATGATGTTGTAAACAGTACAAACAATAGAGGCCTGGTGTGTGAAATTTCAGAGGGAGGATTAAAGACTCTTATCAGGGCTGTTGTTGGTTTTGATTGTGAAGATTTTGTGGTTTTGGTTAGCTGGGATTGAAGAATCAGGTGTGGTTAACAGGATACCAGAACAATGAAAGCAAAACCTTTGCATTACTGGGACTATTGATGCTGGTTAGGTGGAGCTAAGATATTAGTGGTGATTAAAAAGAGACCAGCATCATTGAAGTGAAATCTTCTAGGATGTGTTTTCCGAGAGCACAAAGAAGCTGTGTTCCTGAAATAGCTGAGGTTGTACCTTGTACTGCAGCTGAACTTGGTAATGTGTAAGAGTAACACAGGTTGTACTTGTTTCAAAGGCAGGAAGGGATCATGAAGGACATCTGAGGCTTGGGACTGTCATAGGCCATGGAAGGCCATTGGTAAAGGTGCAGCCTTAGTGGCAATTGATGGCCCAGGACTGAAGGGGTCATGCAAAGGAGTGTTGAGGTTTGGCACCATGAAAAGAGCCTATGAGAGGCTATTGGTAAAGCTAGTTGCAGCAGAAGGCAACAGTATCTTGAAGATGCCAGTACCATGAAATGACCACCAAGAACAATAGCAGCTGTGGAGTAGAGGCAGCTGGAGCCTAGAAGACAAAATCTGTGCTACAAAGAGGGCAGAGCTGAAGAAGTGACCCAACCCCTTAGAGGAGCCCAGAAGATCTCAGACATTGGAAGATTAGCATTTGATTTTGATTTCCATTGTGACTGTGCAGTGATATTTTCCTTCTTGAAGTAAGAAAGTATTTTAGTGGAGCACACAGTAAGAGATTTTGAATTGTAAAAAGACTTTGAATTTTAAAAGAGATTGGATATTTTAAAGGGATTGAAATTTTAACATGTAAGAATTTGTAAAGACTGTGGGACTTTTAAAGTTATTTAGATCTTGTGGATGAATAAGAAACTGAGGGTTGAGGCTTAATAGTGATATGTTTGTGTGTCAAGTTGAAAAGGGATCAGTTTTACTGGCTGGTTTTGTGTGTCAACTTGACACAAGCTGGAGTTATCCCAGGGAAAGGAGCCTCCATTAAGGAAATGCCTACAGCTGTAAGACATTTTCTCAATTAGTGATAAAGAATGGGAGGGCCCCTTGTGGGTGGTGCCATCCCTGGGCTGGTGGCCTTGGCTTCTATAAGTAAACTGAGCAAGCCATTGGAGGCAAGCCAGTAAGTAACATCCCTCCATGGCCTCTGCACAAAGTGTCATGAATAAGAAGAAAGTCGGAGGTAAAGAGTTTATTCAGCTTACACATTCACATGGCTGTTCATCACAGAAGGAAGTCAGGACTGGAACTCAAGCAAGTCAGGAAGCAGGAGCTGATGCAGAGGCCCCACAGCAGACTACTCACACCCAATTTCTAGAAGCAGATACTGATGTTTTCTATGTTCCCTGTGACTGGTGTGTGGAAGAGTGGCCCATGGCATTAGAAAAAGCTTGGACAGACAGTGACAGCAATGTGTATCTTTGGCTTCTATCTTAATTTTTACCTCACTTTCCTTGTGGTCCTTCAGTAGTACATGTCCCTGTGAACAGTAGCTCATTGAGAGTTATAGGACCAATGAATTATAAGCAGAACATTAAGCCTTCCAGTTTCTTCCTGGAATTTAGGATGTTATATGACCTCCATCAGGTAAATAATGTCTTCACAACTCTAAAAAAAACTATCTTTCAAGTGGTAACATTTTTTTGTGAGAAATTTCTTTATCACTGTGTAACAGTTCATTTTTAAAATGCCACCTCATCACCGAGGAAAAACACATTCTAAATGAAATATTTTATATTTAGTTTGCACTTTATGCAAGCAATTTGGCTGTTCTTGTTATAGCTTATAGTGAGAAGAAAAGAGCTTGACAACATTCTTTCTAAGCATTGAAGTAAAAAAAAAAAAAAAACCAAATATCTAAGTGACAATTTGCATTTTCAAGTGGTGTCATGGTGAGTTTATTTTTGCTACAGAGATTTAACTGTGCTTTAGTAGAAGACTTGAAATGGGACATAGCACAATATATTCTAAGAGAAGTAAGGAGGAAACATTGTTACACTTAGTTTATACTCCTTTTGACATTTTACAAATAGTATTAACATTTTCTAAGTGATATATAAATTGGCTCCTGAGTCTTTGTCTGTTTGTATTGGTAATCTTATTAAGTAAATTTGCCAGGTTTTAGTCTTCCAAATAATTTTCTCATCTTTTCTGACAGTCTTGTTTAAACTGTCTATCTATAATAGATCTGTTAAATCACAATAGTCAATTATTTAAAAAAGTAATAGAAGAGATGGACCAGAGTATAAAGTGTGCATGATGCACAGATGTGCATATTGAGTCTATGTTGTGCATATAAAACCCAGAGGCAACTGCATAGCTGTAATCCTATCCTTGGAAAAGCCAAGATAGTCATTCATCCTGAACTCTTTGGCTAGCCAATAAGTAAGCTCTGGACACAGTGAAAAATCCTATCTTAAAAAATAAGGTGGAGATCAATAAAGGCACATGCCTAAAGCCTTCTTATGCATATCTACACATCACACTCCCCCACATAAATGGCACTAGTGTACATCATACAAATAAATGCATATGCACAAAATAAGTGATCTTGAAAATCCCTTTGCCCTTATGCTATGAAATTCATGTGATGTGGTAAATATGAAGGGTTTTGTTCATAAAAATGAAGGTGAATAAAAAATGAGTTGGCATCAAGACCTTTGCATGAAGAAACCCTCAATTCTATGGGCTTTTCCAGATGTGTAACAATTATTTAGCTTGTGAACTGGATATATATTTTATAATATTTTAAAGATTCCATGGCTTGTAATGAGGAAAAAAACTTTGTGACTGATAGTAGAAAAACTACCTTGAGACTGATTTTAACACTCTTGGTTTTATGTAGACCCCTCTCTTTCTCTCTCTCTCTCTCTCTCTCTCTCTCTCTCTCTCTCTCTCTCTCTCTCTCTCTCTCTTTCTCTCTATCTGTGTGTGTGTGTGTGTGTGTCTGTTTGTCTGTGTGCAAACTAGATTATCATGGTTCCATGAGAGGAAAAATTTGAAAGCTAAAACATGTAATTCTTTTTAAGGCTCTCTGTGAAATTTTGCACTCAATTATAAGAATACAAAAAATTATTTGTTCAGTTTCACTGAGAATTCAATATGATATATATATATATATATATATATATATATCATATATACTATATAATCATATATACTACTGTAACAAACTATTACTTAAAAATATTAGTTTGGATCCTATACTATCCTGGAGGCTAGAAGTACAAGATAAGTGACATTCTTTTGTCAAGTTGTTTGTTTGTTTTTGTTTGTTTGTTCTGACAATTATATGTATTCATAGAACACTTATGCAACCATACTTAGCCCCCTTACCATCTTATCTACTTTTCCCACTCACCCTTCTGACTCCTATCTTCCCCACAAAACCCATTCCTATCCACATTTCTTTCTAATGCTGCTGGCATTGTTGCCATTGTAGTAGACAGGGGTGTTGGTGTGTGTGGTGTGTATATGTTTGTGTTTGTGTGTGTAAGTGTATACAGCAAGTCTTGTGTAGATAGTCAAAGCTTCTATTTTTATGCGATCATTATGGACATAAGTTCCAAGACAGCATATATCTCATGTCTTCCTCCAGCATTTTGATGGGTGCCAGTAATTATTGGACTTTTCTCTACTCATAAATAAGTAAGTAACTCCATTATCTGCCTACAGCCTCATAATGTTTAGATGTCCAACTGTATTTTTTATGAAGATTTCAGTCACAGAAGAAAGTCCTACTTTAATCTAGTATTAAAGTTAATAAGCTTGATTACATTAAAATGCTTTTTTTCTATAAAGAACTTACATTATTATTTTTCTTTTTTATTAGATATTTTCTTTATTTACATGTCATATAATTTCTCCTTTCCCAGTTTCCCCTCCAAAAACACACACACACAAAAAGCAAAAACATAAACAAGAACAAACCCCTGTTGCCTCCCCCTTCCCTGCTTGCCACCTCATCCTCTCCCACTTATTGGCCCTGGCATTCCCCTACACTGGGGCACAGAACCTTCACAGGGCCATTATTTTTAACATTATTAAAGCTTCCAATATCTGTAATATCTATAATCCTATATTTATGTTCTAAGCTGTGGAAGATTGCCAAGCTGGTGTGGCCCTGGTTGGGACAGAATGACATGGTTCTGTAAAACTCTGTGGAGCCTTAGCTTACCAGGGACCCCCTGAATGAATTACGTGGAGCCAGAATGGATGCAAAAAGCAAGAGGAATTTATTGTTCCAGTGCACTGGGATCATTCCAGACCTAAAGGAGAGACAGCCACCCTGCACAGCTCCTTCAGTGAGCTTTTATAGTTTTCAGAGCAGCAGCCATTAGGCACAATGTGATTGGCAGAATAGTGTGACTTTTTAAACTGATTGGTCTTTAAGGAATGAGATGGCAAGGACTTCCCTTGTCTGAAGGTGGGCAACAGTCCATCCTGCAGAATGTGTCCCCACCCACAGGTAGGTTCCCATCCTGTCGTCTGAGGAATGTTAATTTTGTAATTTTTTAAAATTAATAACAAAACCTTATTTACTCTACAAATTCCTTCCTTAATATTATACTATAAAACAACATGAAAGACAAATTTATAATATTTTTAAGGAATAAAATCCAAACCACACTTACAGCATGATGTTACAACCTAAGATAATATCCGATTTGAGTTTTATGCAAACATTTTAGCTGTTTATATTTTTTTATTTGCTTGGTTGTTCTTGGTTTTTTAGTTAAATGTTTAATTTTCAGATAATTTTATTCTAAGAAATAATATACAGGAATACTATATTCTTTTATTTTTTAATTTAATTTTTAATTTAAATTAAAATCTAATTTCAACACATCCATCCTTCCCTCTCTTCCCTCCATCATCTTCCATCCCCTCTCAAATGGATGCCTTACTTTTGATTATTATTGCTTACATAGAAATATACATATATTATACATATGTATTATATATTATGCACGATACCTCTATATTATATGTGTATATACATATACATTATATATACATATATGTGTGTATATATATTTTTTTTTCAACCTGATTAATATGTTTAGTTCCGGAATATGTATGATTTCATGGCTGACATCTTTGCTGTTTGACACAACTTTTTTCTTTAGCATTTCAAAAGTCTAAGAGCTATAGAAGGTTTTAATTTAGAAAGACCTCCCTCAGCTTACAAATTACCTTAGACAATTATTTTGTCTTAGCAAAAAAAAAAAAAAAAAAAAAAAAGACATGGGACAAAATACATACAGAGCCAAACATCTTTATATTTTAACCCAGAAATTGCAATCTTGGAAATAGAAGGCATCTGTTCCTTTAAGGAACTGGATAGCTAGCAAATTAGCTTGTTTGTTTTTTCCATGAAAAACAAAAGAAAGGGAGGAAAGATGTCCAGATTGCATGGGATATTTGCTATAGGACCAGTGAGGGCACAATGGTCCAGAAGAATGTATACTTTAATACCAAAAATAGGTGAACAAGAAGAAAGAATGAAAATCCTATGAAATTATATGATGTATTTGTCCAAAAGTTATTTATATGCCCAAAATTACATGCTTGACTAGATGATGTTTACTGACATACATAATTATTAAGTATAATGATTATTTATAAGCAGAGATTCTAAATTAAACAATTTATTGAATACTATTGAATTTATTTTAATAATTTTATAATATATAAATACCAAATTAGATATTAAAATGTCTAATATCAAAGCAATATTCAAAACCAAGTTCATTATTAGCAATAAATTAGTACTGAGTGATAAGGAGTAAAATTAGCACTCTGAACAACACAAAATATATGTATATCTTATATGTGCCCAGAAACAATGAATTCTATCTATAGTTCAGTACTTTAGTTTTTTGTTTTGGGTTTTTTTTTTTGATGTTGTTCTTGTTGTTTATTCTTTTAACTTTATATTTTCAGTTTACTGAGTTAAAAGAAAGTCTTTGAAAGTTCCTGGATATTTAATTGAACCATATTTTAATCTTAAAACTGGCTTATTTTTAGACTTTTTATAGATCAAATATCAGAAAATGTAAGACATAAATCAATATGCCTCAAAGAAATCAAAATATAGTTAGTATAATTTTATTCTGTTTGGCTAAGATTGTATTTGCATAATTTTTTTCCCTTTTGTCTCAAATTTTAAAGGTACTTCTTAAATGGTTTAGGTGCATTTGACTATGAACCTAAATCAATCAGCTTCTTTGTTTCTTTTTTTGTTTAAATACATCTTCATTTTAGAAGATTCTTTCTCTCCTACTTGCTTAGAGAACATAGATATTTTCTGTAAATATTCAACATTGGAGGATATTGGAGCATACTATAAACCCTGAGATTGTGTTATTTACAGAAAAGTAATTTCTATTTGTTCTGTGGCTCAGTATTTAACACAAACCTTTAATTCCTATTGTTGAAATAGAGACAGGTGCTTAGTACACACCTTTAATCCCAAACAGTAAAGGTAAAATTAGTTTGTAGATAATTAAGTTTAAAAGTGATGTCTAATTGAGTGGTAAAGTGACAAATCAGAGAAAAGTCCAATATGCCTAATGCCTAATTCTCACAAGAAGAAGAAAAGGAAGCTGAGAGAGAGAGAGAGAGAGAGAGAGAGAGAGAGAGAGAGAGAGAGAGAACCTGAGAACCTACTGGGTAGTTTTAGTTTTGCTTTATGTTCAAGTGGGCTGGTTATTTGTTTTATAGTAACATTTATTCAACAGATGTAATTGTTGTCTTGAAGGCTTACTGCTGAATAAACTCACCCTTTCTAGCTCATTCTGAACTCTGGCAGGCTGGTTCAACTCAGCTGCTCTGATCAAGCTGACTGATTTAAACTGGCTTCTCTCTGCTTCTGATTGAATTGCTCCTGCTTGGCCTCAAACTAACTCTGACAATGTATTCTTCTGGTCTTTTCTCATTCTCTGGCTCATTCTGTCTTTACCTCTAACCTGTCTCTGTAAAGCTGTTCTAATAAAAACTGCCTCCACACCCCATTCTCTCTGTGAATCTCTGCCCCTTTATCTCTCTTTCCTATCTCTGACACATTGTGTTAAATCTCGCTCAGAATAGTCAGTTTGTCAGACCATTAATTAAAGGTTACTATTAAACATGGCCACTTTCTTCTCCAAACTAACCTTTCCTTCATATGTTTGGATTAAATCTGTATTCTAAAGGCCTGTTCATATTCCAGCCAGAGGGGTTTAAAGGTATGTGGCATGACTGAATTACAATTGATCACATACCTAGAAGGTCTTTAGATGTGAACCTTTGCCGAAACAGCCATGCTGTTAGATTAAAATTCCTCTATATATTTTGAATTTGCTGACATAGCAGCAACTTGTCCTTGGGAAGACTAATTCTCCCTTTCTCATCAGCCATTAATCCCTTGGCAATTCACCTAGGGATGGAAGTTGAAGACACTGAGTAATAAACTCCTAATGAGGACTTTGCTGGAAGAGCAAAGAAATTCTTTCTGATCTACCAATTTTTGGGGGTAGACAGTTCATATGAGGCAAATATACATTCTGAGGTGTTCCCATGACATCTCCACAGTGTTGAAAAGAAGGGAACAAGCATGTCTTATGGTGCCTTTAACGTGTTGCTTCTAGAAGTTCTTTAAGTAAGTCAGCAAGACAGGAGGATTCACAAACAAATTTAGAATCAGATACTGAAGGAGAGAGAGGAATAAAAGAGTAGATGTTGTAAAATTCGTGTTTAAAACAAACCAAAATAAACCAATGTATGCTGAAAATAAGCAAACAAGCTCTCTAAATCAAATGTTCTTAAAAAAAAAACTCATCAAAATTGTATCAAGGTAACCAGTTCAGTATAAACCTTGGACTGTTGAACACACCAAAAGTAAAGTTATCCATGTTAATGTAACTTATGAACTATAATGTTTCCCCCCCCCCCCCACTATTTGGTCAGGAACAACATGGCATTATTTTACTATGACTGTTTCCAGAAGACTTTGTTTTATGCCAATTCCTTCTCTGGAATACTAATTTATTCCTATTGTTCTCCAAACATCAAAAAGTTCATAAGTATTTTGTAAAATACATTCAGAAGAAATTAATCTTCTACAGCAAACCAATTTTAATGAGAAACTATTCTTAGTATAGGAAAATAATCTGGAAGTTGGATTTTGAGAAAGAAGAAGATCAATTCCTTATTCTTATAATATTCCTAAAGAGAAAAATACACATGAAAGGAAGACCTATAGACCTCAGGCATGGAAATAAAATTTCACTTCTTAATATCCTGTTTAGCTTCTCATTATGTTAGTTAAAAAGACAGCTTCATAAATATTTTGACAATAAATATGTCTTCCATACTCTCTACTGTGAGTTTTCAGATCTTGTAAATTCACAACTAATGTGCAGGTAGCCTTATAATGCATAATATATAAGAAGTATATGTCACTCCTACATTTCCTAAAATACCTTCTCAGTTCTTTGTGCATCTAAAGAAATGTGGAAATAAGATATACTCCATTCACAATAACCTTCCATATACATGAGTGTTTCTTGTTTTAATTTGGTAATGCGATTATAAAAACAAGATACAGGTTATAGGATCATTTTTCTGTTAAAAAAGAAACTCATTATTTGAAAATAAAATGGAAAACTGTATACCACTGTACTATAGTCTTTCAAGTATATTAGTATATAATTTCTATACTGCTTTTAGAAGCTTTTTTCCAACTCAGAGTGTTAAGTCAATGGTGTACTTTCAGGATATTTGACTT
The DNA here is from genome assembly GCA_019843815.1 of Montemys delectorum. Classification (NCBI taxonomy): domain Eukaryota; kingdom Metazoa; phylum Chordata; class Mammalia; order Rodentia; family Muridae; genus Montemys; species Montemys delectorum. The sequence continues at coordinate 43,247 of JADRCD010221757.1, read as the reverse complement.
GCCTTATTTCATTTATGAAAATATTCCATACTTATATTCCACCTCACTATTTTCATTTGTCTTAATTTTTTCTGGCTGGTTACATTTTTGAAGTGAATATTTTATCTATCTTATCCCTTATTGGGTGTACATAATACAAGTAATATGTATACATTTTAAAGTCTGTAAGCAAGTCATTGCTTTACCTTTTTAAATACCATTAGTTTTAACTTAAATGTCATATGCACATTTACAGAAGACATTATTGTGTTCTGATGTATATAATAATGAATAAATTGTCCTAATTAGCGTATCCATGACCTTACTAATAGTTGCATTTAATTTTTATTTTATGTATGTGTGTGTTTGCTGAAAGGAAATATCTGTGTACCACATGCACGCAGTGACCACAGAAGTTAGAAGAGGGTAGCTAATTTATTGGAAATGTAGTTACAGACAGTTACTAGTTACCATGTGGTGCTGGGTACCAAACTCAGGACCTCTGGTAGAACAATAAGTGCTCTTAACCACTGAGCTGTTTCTCCAACTGCAACCTTATAAATTTTTTTCAACAATACTTAAAATTTTAGACTCCCTTTTAGTTCATATAATATACCACTGTTAATATAGTTATCTTGCTGTGAAAAAGATCTCAAAACTTACTTTTAAATGCATGTCTTAAATGATTTCTGTATTAGTGACTTTTCTGTTTCGTTGATAGAATACCGTGAGAAAAACCAACCTAAGAAGAAATAATGAATTTTGACATAGAGGTTTATAAAAGATATAGTCCACTGCTGCAGATCAGGCATGATAGCACCAATGTGAGGCCACCCAGGAGTCAGGAAGCTGATTGAATACATTTTATCACACAGAGGAACAGAGACAGTAACCAGTGTGTCCAAGCTGTGAAGATTGAAATCCATCCTCAGTGATGTACTTGCCCCAACAAGGCTCCACCTCCTAAAGTTTTCCAAACTGCACTACCAGCTGAGGAATAAGTGTTCAAATATATTATCCCACCACAGACAATCTATATTTAAGCTACACAAGCTTTATACTAAATTCTTGGCTGTACTAACTTACCAGAGCAGATGAACTTCCCTGCTAGACAAGAAGATCTTGCAGATAGTTTGTTTGATCTAGCCGTGGTTCTCATCCTTCCTAATGTTGTGACCCATTAACATAGTTCCTCATGTTTTGGTGACCTCAAACATCAAATTATTTTATTGCTACTTTATAACTGCAATTTTCCTACTGTTATGAATTGTTATGATATGGGACCCCTGTGAAAAAGCCTTTTAACTCCCAAAGGTGTCCTGACTCACAGATTGAGAACTGCTGTTAGAGGTTAATGATTAATTCAATGCAGCAAAATGGCTAAGATCAAGACAACAATGTTGCACATGATGCCAGGAAAGGGAAACCCTTAATTACTATTGATGAGATTATAAACTGGTCTAGTTATTTCCAATGTAGTGTATTCTCAAAATAGATTAAAATAGGTCTACCATATGACACTGATGTATTACTATCCTGCTTATATGTTCCAGGACACAACATTCTACCACAGATACTTTTCAGCCATCGTCATCGCTATTCCTTCACAATAGCAAGCAAGTAATGATAACCTAAATGCCTGCCAACTTATGAATAAACAATGAAAATCTTTTATATATGCGTACTGGAATTATATTCATCAGTAAGAAAATGAAATCACGAACTTTCAGTTAAATGGTAAATACTGAAGAAGGTAAATAAGACCGAGAAAGACATTATCACATACTCTCTTTTATTTGTGTTTTTTTTTAGCTCTGATTTTTCAAATGTGAGTAACCCCAGAAATGAGGAAAGTAAAGAGGAATCAATGTCGGGAAGGCAGGAAGAATTCTTAAAAGGGAAATAACAAGAGTACAGATGAGGGAATAGAAAAGACAGTAGGGAGTTTAATCTGGAGAATGGGAAGAGAAGCAAATGGAAGGAAAGGGGAAAATAGCTCTAGAAATGTATAAAATGCTGTATGTGTTGTGGATTTGTTCTAATGGCACTTAGGTTAATCTGATCCCCCAAAGTGCATGAGAATCCACATGTCCACACATAAGAACCTGAGGGAACCCTGCTCCCAGTTGGTTTTGACTGGTAAATAAAGTTGCCAGCGGCCAATGTCTGGGCAGAGAGACAAAAGCAGGACCTTTAGAGTTTCTGGGCAAGGGAATGAGGGAGAAGGAGAGAGATACCCCTGCCATGCTGGGGAAGAAAGAGAGCCATCAGGCCTAAGAGGTGCTGAAAACAAAGAGAGTTCTCATTTAGGTGCCAGGGAATGAAGCCAAGAGGGCTACAGGTCTGGTTCCGAGGCAGGAAATATGGGATACAGATTATAATAAGTATTAAGTCCTGAGTATCACAGAAGGGTACAACAGCCACATGGAGATTAGGAAGTGGCCCAGACATTGAGCTATTTAAGATACATCAAAAATATAAAGTCTCTCTGTGTGTGGTTTTTCATTTGGGAACTCAGAACATTGGGGCAAAAAGTGCACCATCACCACCAGGGGTCAATTTTAGTAGGGCTAATTGGGTTCTACTACATGTAGGAAATTATTATATTTTTTGTTTACAAATAATACATATATAGATACATGAAACTAAGTAGAGTTGGACAATTCTCAAAAGGAGAAACAAATGGCTGAGATTTCTTTTCAATGTTCAAGCTTCTTAGCAACAATAAAAATTCGTAATTAAAACTACTTTATGGGGAGCATGTGGCCAGAGAGATGGCTCAGCAGTAAAGAACAGTTGTTTCTTTTGCAGATGACACAGGTTTGGCCCTTAGTATCAAAATATTGGTTCACAACTATCAGCAACTCAACTTCCAGAACATTTGGAACACTCTTCTGACCCTCTTGGGCAGTAGACCCATATGAAGTACACTTTTCAACATGCAGACAAACACTCATACATATAACAAAACATACAAATAATTAAATCTAGAAATAAATTTAAAATCTACTTTGGGGTTTTCCCTATAGACTAAAGATTTTAATATTTTTTCGGTCCCTTAATTTTCATCAATAAATTAAATTCCTTGGTATTCTTTGTGGGTGGATATATATCATAATTTCACTGATTTAGAAATTAATTACCAAGATTTTTCATACTATATGAATAGAAAATTTACAATTATGTGATTTAACAATTACAAAAACTATTGTGCAGATTATATACAAATTAAATTCATTTTCTTTCTAATATATTTCATGTTTCCAGTGGTTATAAAACTGTGTATGTGTAATCTGACAAAAGAAAATGTTCAAAACAAAAGCTAAATTACTCCTTAATTGCAATATGGAATGATAAAACAGGCTATTTTTATTTGTCCATAGGAGAAATCAAATTTAACCAACTTTATTTAAGGTCTATAAAGATATATACTGGATTTACAATAACTATTATTTAATAATCATTGGAATCAGGACAGTTTTAATAAAGGTGGTTACTATGGGAGCAATCTTCTTTAAGCCCTATTAAATTTACTTGTATAGATATATTTTGTTTATCTTTCATTCTTACTGTGAATTATATATTGCTTCCTTTTTACAACAATCTTATTTAGGTTAAAGTAATAAAGACTTTTATATTTATGGAAGACAACCACAAAAAAAAATTATTCACCTGTTTCATTCTCGGTGTTTAATCACTGTAATTAGAAAAACATAAACATTTAAAAAATCTCAATAAGACTTATGACTTAGGAGGCAAAAGCCCCTAGTTTAATGACTGAAGCAGTTATATAGTTTTGCATAACTTTTACCTAATAAATTAATTAATGAAACTTATAAAGATAGTCTTTAATATTAATGGCCCAGTGCTCAAAGCAGGCACACTTCATTCACACTTCACTCTTGATTCCCATTTGCTCATAAAAGTGCTTTCTAATTTATAAGTTACAAACTTTATCCATCTAAACACAATTTAAATGTTTTCTTTGTATCCTAACGTTAAGTTTCTTGTTTATAAATTATTCTTGCTTAAAGACCTTGGGTTGACAAATGTCCTGTTAAATTAGGAGATACAAAGACCATTGCAGGATAGTGGGGTCCCATGTCTGTTCCACCAGAGGGCTCAGCAGCTTTGGGAAGCAGGACGCAGAAATACCCCCATACTGTCACGAAGCAGGGCGCACTGGACAGCTGGAGCTGGTGCATAGGTCCCTGGGCCTGTGGACTGGATCTAGCCCCCTTGGTGAGGCGAGGAGCAGGGAAGGGGGAGAGGTCCAGCTGGTCCCTTGTGGGGAGAGTCCTTGGCTTGACAGTGGCGGCAGGCTTGAGCTTGGCTTGGTCATGGCTGGGAGCACAGAGAGGCCTTCTATGCAAGATTAGATAGCAGCTCTATAGGCAAAGGCCTTCTCCATGACTCCCCACAGCAGATCCCAATGAAAAGAGTCAGTCCATGGTTTTAAGGCATTTATTGTCCTAGTGGAAAGTGGTCAAGTAAAACCATACGCCAATTCTCAAGGTGAGGCTGAGGTTCTGGACTCTTTTGTCGAGAGGAGTGTCTAGGAAAGAAATCTTCTTGGCTAAGTCCTCCAGGCCTTTAGGTACCTCACTAAAATGGAGATCTGTCCAATGGTTGGCTGCGAGTGTCCACCTACCTCTGTATTTGTTAGGCTCTGGCAGAGCCTCTCAGAGACATTTATATCAGGCTCAGTTCAACATACATTTCTTGGCATCCACAATAGTGCCTGGGTTTGGTGACTATACATGGGATGGATCCCCAGTTGGGGCAGTCTCTGGATGGTCTTTCCTTCAGTCTCTGCTCTACACTTTGTCTCCATATTTACTCCCTTGAGTATATTGTCCCTCTTTCTGAGAAGCACCAAACACCCACACTTTGGCCTCTTTCTTCTTGAGCTTCATGTAATCTGTGAGCTGTATCTTGGGTATTCCAAGATTCTGGGCTAATATCCACTTATCAGTGAGTACATACCATGTGTGGGATGATATTTTCTAGTTCCATCCATTTGCCTAAGAATTTCACAAATTCATTGTTTTTAATTGCTGAGTAGTACTTCATTGTGTAAATGTACCACATTTTCTGTATCCATTCCTTTGTTAAAGGACATCTGGGTTCCCTTCCAGCTTCTGGCTATTACAAATAAGGCTGTTATGAACATAATGTAGCATGTGTCCTTGTTCTCTGTTAGAGAATCTTTTGGGTATATGCCCAGGAGTGGTATAGCTGGATCCTCAGGTAAGGCTAGATGCTCTAGTGTAGGGGAATCGAGGGCGAGGAGGCAGGAGTGGGTGGGTAGGTGGGGAATCACCCTCAAAGAAGCAGGGGGAGAAGGATGGAATAGGGGATTTCCAGGTGGAAACCGGAAAAAGAAAAAGGGATAGCATTTGAAATGTAAACAAAGAAAATATCTGTCTTGATCCTATGTGACCATAGGTCACATCCTCTATATGTGGAGGAGCTTAAAGCATTGTCCTTAAGTGACTGATGGTCACAAGTCTATGGGTGCCTGCAGCTGGTGACAGAGGCCTGATGCCTGGATCAGGCAAAACACTTACTGTCCCTTCAGGGTTTCCAGGGTTTCAAGCCTTAGCTCAAGTGGGAACCAGACTACCTTTCACAGGCCCACAGTTCATGGTAATATAGCCGCAGCCAATGTTTCGCTAGAGGAATGGATGACTGAAACCAAGTAGACAGGATCTCAATTAACTTTTCAGTATCTCAATCCAACCCTGCATTGAGAATTGTACTCGGTAAAGGTAGCCCATTATATAAATATAAAAGTACTTTCCCAGAGATTACAGGAGACAAAAAAAAAAGTACTGTAGAATTCAAGTTGAAATAATTACTGGTCTCTTTATATCCAAAGGTTTAGCATGAGTTTTCTAGGATAACTAATTATAATAAAAAATCATGTAAGTAAGATGTCAAATAATACCAAGGAGCCTGAAATTAAACAGTTAATTGAATTTGAGAGAAAATCATGAAGCACAAACCTCCAAGTATCTTGTGGTTTAGAAATTGAGAAATCAGACCCAAAAAAGTCCCATGGTAACACTTCCTGTGTGTGGTAAATGCAATCAAGATAAACTTATTTATGAATCCTCTGGGAACACATCATAAAATGATGATCACTTAAATTGGAAACATAAAATAAACCTCAGTTCCCTTTGGCAATGATTTCTACTAATCGCAGTTCACCCACATGGCAATTTCCTGAGTCAGCATTCATATATAAATAAACCATGACATTTTTGGGGCAGTAATGATTTTTTTTTTTCTGTCTTAATTTCTTTTGAGACTATTTTTTAAACCTTTTTTTTTTTTTTTTTTGGCCACTACTAGCTTTCAAACCTGATTAATTCCATCAGGAAATTAATACACATTTCCTGGTGGAAAAATGGTGGCTTTTTTTTTTTTTTTTTTTTTTTTTGTAATTAGCTGAGTAGGATGGGGAAAGCAGGCCTTTGTTGTTGAAGAAAGAAAAATCTGGTTTTTGAAAACTGATTTTTCCTCCCTTGGGATAAACGAGACATAGGTCAATTTAAAGCCATGGGATGGTTACTAGAAAGCATTCAGTGGTTTTTAGCTCTTTAAATTATGTATGGTAACATCAGAGATGCTTAGAAGTCTGTAAAGATGTTCTGGAAAGCAGAAGGAGGAGAAATGGCATACCACGCCTTTCAAGAATAGATTCCCACAAGGCAGGACTTTGCAGCTATCTGCAGCCTTAAGGGATGTTGATATGTACCAAGATAAATGAATTTAACTACTTCAGAATTCTTTTTTTTTTCTTAGATATTTTCTTTATTTACGTGTCATACAATATCTCCTTTCCCAGGTTCCCCTCTAAAAAATAAAAAAATAGAAATAAAATAAAATAAAAAAAAAAAATAAAAACAAAAACAAAAAACAAGCCTCTGTTCCCTCCCCCCTCCCCCAGCTCACCACCCCACCCTCTCCTGCTTCCTGGCCCTGGCATTCCCCTACACTGGGGCACAGAACCTTCACAGGGCCAAGGACCTCTCCTCCCATTGATGATCGACTTTGCAATCCTCTACTATACACATGCTGCCAGAACAATCAGTCCCACCATGTACAGAAGGAGTTGCAGAGACTAACTATGGAGCAGAGACTGAAGGAAGGACAATCACAATTCCTTTAATGTCCTTCAGTATATAGTATAAGGGGGATTCTTTCTGATTAGTAAAGCTCTTATTATCTTTGGCTTGTAATGTTATGATCTTCTCTATTCAAGGCATGTTTTCTTTCTTTCTCTCTCTTTCTTCCTTTCTCTCTCTCTCTCTTTTTTCTCTCTTTTCTTTTCCTTCTTTTTTTTTTTCCTTTTTTTCCTTTTTTGGCTGCTTATTTCCATTATGCCTATTTCTTTCTTCCCATGCCCTTATGTAATATGCAAATTTAATGACTGTCAAATTTATTCTTTGTCATCTTTTTGGTGCTCTCTCCATGATGGCAGTTTTTATTAGTGTTTCGCAAATAAATACACAAATGCATTACTGAGAAGTTGTGATAAGGCACTACTTTATGAGATTTGCTGTGACTTTTCTACCCTCAAGTACCAGTCATGAATGGAAAGCTTAATTCTGAGGTGACTGTTAGAGTTAGAGGTATTCTTGAAAGGCTTTAACCCACCAGAGATGTGGAGTATTTCTTCAAGAACGGATATTACCATAGTGAATGTCTATTCTCACCTCTCTGACTTTTGTCCTCTCTGTGAACATGGGACTTTTGTCTCTCACTCATAGCCACCGCACAAGTTAGCTACCAAATCCTGAACTTTGACCTACAATGAAAGGAACTAAGAAAACCTTTATCTCTTTATATCTTAGTGCTGCTGATATTTCATCATAGTTACACAGAGCTGCTTAGTATATCACAACATCTAGAATACTTAGTTTGATCCATCAGCATAAGAGTTAAAGTATTAACCCCAAACTGACATTCTGGTGATAATGTAAATGTTCAACAGCATAGTCAAGGATTAAGATAATATATATATATATATATATATATATATATATATATATGACTCAATATGTGAAAGAGTAGAAAGCAAATGTTGATGTAACAAAGCATATTTCTGTGGCTTTACTGAGCATTTTACTGAATTAGTAAACTAAAGGAGACTACACTAATATTCCCTGTCCTTCTAGTTTAGATATACTGGTGGTTTTAGAAAAGAAAATGTTGAAATTCTCACTGCCACACTATTTTAACTTCATAGATGCATTCATTTTATTTTTATATTCTTAAAATACTTTGGAACATTTCTCAGCATTATAAAATGCCATGCAACACATCTACAAAGTGTAACCAACATGTGTGGTTTCTCCTGTCTTTCATACATACCGAGACTGTCTCCTCTACTTACAGGAAACCGTGGTGAAGTACTAGAGGGACTTTGACTGCTACATTACTTAAATTGCTTCTCTATTTCTGTTTGTTTCCTGGGAAACTGGAAACTAAGAACAAGAAAAATGTATCAGTGGTGCTTTATTTTACACATTCATGTAAATATTAATTTGTTAAATTCATTAGATATTGAGGGGTATTCAATTATTAAATGATTGTAAGGACATTAAACTTAGTCGAACTCATGTTCATAAAGCTTCTTTGTGGACTTACTTGATTCTGGTATAATCCAACGAAGCATATCTATTCACTTCCATTTAAAATATGTTAGCTAAAGTGAAGAGAAAATGATGAAAATGGGACATATATTTTAAGTGTCCTGCTTAATGTTCTTCCTCTAATAAAGTAATGTCTAGTTTGAAATAATAAGCAATTATGACAACAGATAATTTAATTAATGCCAATATGCTGAATTAAAGAGTACCTGTGTTTACATTCTTTATGAATTTCCTCTTTTGGTGGCTTGAAAGAGAATGACCTCCATAAATTCATCCATTTGAGTGGTGGTCACCAGTTCGTACACTGGTTGTAAAGGATTAAGAGCTGTGGTTTTTGGAGGTGTGTCACTGCAGGTGGCTTTAGGGTTATAAAAGCCCATTCCATTACCAGTGTCCCTGTTCTCTCTGTCTCTGTCTCTGTCTCTCTGTCTCTCTGTCTCTGTCTCTCTCTCTCTGTCTCTCTCTGTCTCTGTCTCCCTCTCTCTGTCTCCCTCTCTCTGTCTCTGTCTCTCTTTGTCTCTGTCTCTGTCTCTCTCTTCCTCTGTCTCTGTCTCTCTCTCTGTCTCTATCTCTCTCTCTCTTTCTCTCCCTCCCCACCCCCACCAACCCCAACTTTGCTAGAGAATGGGATATAAGGTCTTAGCTTCTGCACTAGTATTGAACCGTGAAAGACAGTCTGTGTTCTTGGTTGAGCAAGGCTTACTCCGGAGACCCAGTAGAAAATTCTACAAGGGACAGAACAGTAAAGCTACGTCCCCAGAAATGGACACCTGACACCACGAGCCCTTAGTCCATTTCCTGTGGCTAGACAATGCCCCAAGCTCCCAGTATTTTGGCTGGATTCCACCCCCACAGTCACCTGATTACAGCCAAGCATGTTCCACCCTCACAGTTGCCTGAGAACAGAAAGGTATCCCAGCCCACTATAAAAGGGACTATTTTGACCCCTCCTCTCTCTTAATCTCTTACTCTTAACTTCTTGCTCTTACTCTCACCTCTCCCCCTTCTTTCTCCCCTCTCTCCACATGTCCATGGCTGGTCTCTACTTTCCTACCCCCGCCCCTCCGTTTTCTACAACAGACATCTTTCTTTTCTTTTTTGTTTTTTTTTGTTTTGTTCTGTTTTGTTTTTGTTTTTGTTTTTGTTTTTTTTCGAGACAGGGTTTTTCTGTATAGCCCTGGCTGTCCTGGAACTCACTCTGTAGATCAGGCTGGCCTTGAACTCAGAAATCCACCTGCCTCTCCCTCCCAAGTGCTGGGATTAAAGGCGTGTGCCACCACCGCCCATCTACAATAGACATCTTAAGACCATGGACTGACTGCCTCCTTTTATCTGGAACAATGCGTTGGGCCTTCTGCAGGAAAGTTTCCCAGCATTTCCAGCCTCGAGAACAGACCAAGGACTCTTGCCCTCACAGGAATCCAGAGGTGTCTAGGATGTCCAAGATTGAGAACCCACGATTCGATACTGTTCCCTCTCCACCCCCTCAGACTGGATTAGTGGCTTCCCACAGCTAGACACCTACCTGGTGGTGTGGAGAGTGCACTTGACAGTCTCCTGTGTCTGCCCAGCCAGAGTACTGGATCTCTGGCAGGATGCAGTCCCTTCCCATCCCTTTATTTCCCCATCACTGGGTGGTGCTGCCCAACCTTCTAGTGCATGCTTATCTGCCTGCAACCATCTTTTCTGTCATGATGAACATGGGTGCTAACACTCTGTCACTATAAGTCCCAATAAATGTTTTCTTTGATAGGTCCCTTTGGTCATTGTGTGTGTTTTCAGCATAGAAAAGTAACTGAGACAAGTAATATTGGAATGTACATTTTTCTTTATTTGATAATACTAAAGAGTGAAAAACAAAATGAAGGCAATGTCTAAAAATATATAAGAGCTGTAATGCTGAAATCTTTCTTGTTATATCAGGTCTGTTAGTTAAAAATAAATGTAGTCCTCTTCCCCTCCCTTTCAAACACAGGACTCCGCCACCATCCCCCTTTCCTGTGGTTGCTTTGTTCTCCCTCCCAAGTGGGATTGAGGCTTCCTCACTTGGGCCCTTCAGCTTGTTAGCTTTCTTGAGTTCTGTAGATTGTATCCTGGGTATTCTCTAATTATTTGTCTAATATCCACATATTAGTGAGTACCTACCATATGTGTCCTTATGAGTCTGAGTTGCCTTACTCAGGATAATATTTTTTAGTTCCATCCATTTGCCTGCAAAACTCAGGATGTCCTCATTCTTAATAGTTGAGTAGTATTCCATTGTGTAAATGAACCACATTTTCTGTATCCATTCTTCTGTTGTGGGGCATCTGGGTTGTTTCCAGCTTCTGGCTATTTCAAATAGGGCTGCTATGAAAACAGTGGAACATTGTGGAACTGTGGCATTGTGGGGCATCTTTTGGGTATATGCCCAAGAGTCTTCAGGTAGATCTGTTTCCAATTTTCCAAAGAACTTCCAGATTGATTTCCATATTTGTTGTACCAATTTGCAATCCCACCAGCAATGAAGGAATGTTCCTCTTTCTCCACATCCTCACCAACATGAGGTTTTGATCTTAGCCATTCTGATTGGTAAAAGTAGAACCATTTTGATTTGCATGTCCCTGATAACTAAGGACTTTGAACATTTCTTTAAGTGTTTCTCAGCCATTCAAGATTCCTCTCTAGTGAATTCTCTGTTTAGTTCTATACCCCATTTTTTTTTTTTTGATTGGGTTGTTGGGTTTCTTGGTGGTTAACTTCTTGAGGTTTTTTTAAATTTATTTTGGATATTAGTCCTCTATTGGATGTGGGCATAGTGGGCATAGTGAAGAATTTTTTTTTTTCTAATCAGGTAATAGGAAGTGGGGAACAGGACTGGATCCCTGAGGGGCAACAGAAAGAATGGAAACAGGAAACCTCGGGAGGTAGGAGGTGGGGGAACCCTATAGAAAGTACCAGAGACCTGGGAGATGAGAGACTCTCAGGTCTCAAAAGGAGAGACTTTAGATGAAATGCCCTACAGTGGGCAAAGTGGACTTATTGTGTCCACCTCCAGTAGAAAGACAGGGAATCAAGTGGAGGTATGGGGTTGCCATCTGACAGTTAAAAACTCTGACCCAGAATTCTTTCTCTCTAAAAGAACTGCGGGAACAAAAATGGAGAAAAGCTCAAGGAAAAGGAGGTCCATAGACAGGCCCAAATTGGGATCCAGCTCAAGGGGAGGCCTCAAGGCCTGACACTATTACTGATGCTATGGTATGCTTACAAAAAGGGGCTTATCATGACTGCCCTCTGAAAAGCCCAACAAGCAGCTGAAAAAACAAAACAAGGACAAACTTAGCTTGTTTTAATTCAATACGGAGTACTGATATAGTTCAGATTATTTGATTGCTTAATTTAGGGCACAATTTTGACTATAAATTATGGATTAATTATATTTATTACACTTTCTAATCCAAGTTGAATTATTAAGTTACAGCTATATTTTCTTATTAAAGAACAAATTTTGAACTTAAAATTTACATCTCATGTCATGATTTGAAGATCATATTGGAAATGAATATCTAAAAGCACTACACTGATATTTTGAGCTCCTATATTAAACTTGCTACTACGAACATTAGTTTTCTCAAATTACATATTTTGTTAGTAACAATATTAAGGCCTTCCCTGTTCACCTTATTGGAATATAAAATACACATTTCATAAAGTAAGAAATCTGTTAGGTAAATATTAATAGCATATAGCCTTTATCATCATTGGATAATTTCTCATTGTAATTTTAACTATTCCTATCACATTCCACCCATTAGAGGGCAGTAACATTACATTGACAGTGTTACCTACACATAGAGGTAACACAGGACCATCTTTACCCAAATAGACCCAGTATATTCAGGGATATACTCATTATATGACTTTTTTCAAGGAATGTCATTGTGCCTGGTGACTAATCACAAAGGTTAAATTTCAAAAGACAATAGAAACAACAACCCAGCCAACCTATTTTGTTAGTTCCCTTTTTAATCTGTTTAAAAGATTTATTTCACTTCATGTAAGATAAAAGAGATGAGGCTCTATATTTGAAAGTGAATTTTAAGATCATGTTTTTCTCAACTTTAGAGAAACACATGCAAAGACATGGACAGGCATCTTCCTCAGTTGTCTGTTTAATGTTGTCATACTTGTTGAATATGGGAAGGCTTTTTAACCGTATCTCATTTTCTTATTTTTCATGTATTTGTAAAAGAAAACAACTTTGTAGTAAAGAGAAATTGCAGCAAAATATTGCCAATTGCTTATATAATGGTTGCCTTATTTTTATTTTCATGTATACATGATAAGTATCATAAAGCTATTCACTGAAATGTTTTTAAAAAATACAGCAGTAGTTAAGCATTAATTCTCAGAAATAAGATATACTTCATTAGAAAGTATGAAAGTAATTCCTGGGCTATAATAAATCTCAATTTGTGTAGAGAAATTTGAATCCAGCAACATGGCTGCTTTGGCTGGAATACAGACACACTTTTAATTCCAAACAATATAGATAAGGTTATAGAATGAAACATCCATGTTTGAAGGTGACATCTAATTGAGAGACAAAGTAATGAGTCAAGGAAAGATCTGACAAAATGAGACTGGTAGGATATGGCCAACTTTCATGGGAACAGACAGGAAATGTGAGGAAATGTAGCTGAATTAAATCAGCCAGAGTGCAGTTTAGTCATTTGAGCTCAGGTAAATTCATGTTGATGCACTTCAGAGTTAGGTCAGCTCTGCTCAGTCAGTTAGCACAGGAGACAGTGCAGTGGAGTTAAGTTATGTTCAGATGATGCAAAGGCCTGAGTGGCGTTGAGTTCCTTTGGGAGTTCATGCAATTCAGTTGATGCAGTTCAGCAGATACAGTTGAAGTCAAAGAATGAGAAAGAGCCAGAATATTAGGGGAAATTGCTAGAGTAAGTTTGAGGCAAGTGCAGCAATTCTGTGAGAATCTAAGAGATGCCAGAGTGAATTAGTCAGCTTGGAGAGGAGTTCAAGTCAGAATAGCTATGTTGAAGCAGCCAGCTATGTTGAAATAGAAAGGATGAGTCTATTCAACAATAAGCAAAATTAAATCAGTTGAGTCAAAGAATATTATAAATTTGTTCCATCAAATCCTTTTACAACTACCTTTTGTTTCTCTAATTCTGGCTTCTCCATACACTTCATACACATGAATTCTTTAAGAATTTTTCTTTAGTGACTGGGTACAGTATAATGTCTTCAAAGTTTCTCTATAGTCTAATATAATGAAGATTTTTTTCCTTTCTAAGTACATGGATATTTATCAATGATAAGTGAATTTTTTTATGTTTTATACCTGTTATAAAAATATTCTGATTAAAGAAAGTATAGAATATATCAGTTATACTATGATTTCAATTCATATGATGACATTCTCAGGAAATGTACTGCTGATTTTGTTGTAATTCTATTATAACTGTGTAAAAAGTCATCATACTGCTTTTAACAAAGTCTGTGTTTTCATAATTCTACCAACAACCAAAAGAATGTACACGGTTCACATATTAATTGCTGTTTTTTATCTTTTTGTACTATTGTTAGCCTTGCTTTATAGTAGTTATTCTAATGGTATGATTGAATTTCATTGTAATTATTGTTTTTTTTTTTTTTACTCTCTCTTCCCTAATGATTGATGGTGTTGAGCAAAAGCATGTATATGAGAAACTGCCTGTACACGTGCATGATCTGATGTAGTTTCTCAGGTACTCTCTACCTTTTGGGGGAGGATAAAGTGTCACTTATTACCTTAGATCTTTACAAATAGGTAAGGCTGTCTAGATAACAAACCCCAATGACTCCTCAACACAGCCTTAACATTGCTGAAACTATAAATGCTGCCCTTCTCCCAGATGTTTCCATGGGCTCATCTTCTGTAGGGCTGGATTATTAGAAAGATATTGTTTAAATTTGGTTTTGTCATGGAATACCTTGGTTTCTTCATCTATTTTGATTGCAGTTTTTTCTGGGTATAGTAGTCTGGGTTGAGATTTGTGGTCTTCTAGGGAGTGCAAGACATCTGTCCAGGATATTCTGGCTTTAGAGTCACTGTTGAGAGCTCAGGTACAATTCTGAGAGTTCTGCTTTTATATGTTGTTTATATTATACCTTTTATATCTATAAATTTTTTGTTTCTGAAATTAATATAGAAATTCTTCCTTTCTTTCGACTATTGTTAGTAGTATGTATCTACATGTGTTCCTATACAAATTGTACATTTCTATATCTATGAGACAACTGAAGACCTTATCCATAAAATCCATGAAACTCCATTTGATGAAACATAGAAATGGCTCCAAAATAGAAATACTTATAGTGTACATGGTTTAAAATAATTTATATTGTTGAAAGAGGTTTTCACTCTGTTACCTAGTCAATGACAGTACCTTCTAAGAACACTCCAGTGCAGCACACAGTATGAAGTCTCCTTGGAATCTATATAAATAACATTTCAATAAAGATACATTGTTCGTTTTGACAGGTTTAAAAGGTGAGTGATAGAGCTAAACTTTGTCAATACATTTTGATCTTATATTGTCTCATTAATGTATGAAACTGCTATTTCCCTACAAGTAGGCGTGGGGCTTTGTACTGGGTATTGTAAGAGCATGCTATACCATCTGCTTTGTTCCTGTGACTTTAGTACAAACAGAAAGTTGTGAAGTCTGGTGTAAAAAACCAGAAAAATATTTTCTATATATCATATATCTTAAAAAGATTAATATTATTTTGAAATATACAGTTGATATCTTTGGAGTTATTTGAAATTTATACTGAGAAAAACGTATGTATTTTCAGTATTGCTGTAGACAAGCATCTACGTAACTGTTAAATTGATTGTTTTATACCAAGCAACTTTTATAATACTCATTTTTATTGATATAATATTTTATAAATTTTAAGGAATATGACAAGAAAGATATTGTAGGTATTGAAGAGGGGGTCTCTGGGAGGAGTTGGGGTACAAAAGGGAAACAAGAATGTGATTTAATTCTATTTACTTAAAATGTTTTTAAATGTTAACAAATTCAGACAGATTGAAATCATGTAACTTTTTTTCATCATAATGCAATAAAAGTTAAAAAAATAAATAAAAAACAAAAAGAAAAACAAAAACAAAACAAAAAGATTAATACATAGACTATGTGAGTAACATCAACACTCTAAAGTGTTAGTAAATCATAAATAGAAAACTTAAATGGTCAAATAATTTTGAGGATCATGAGCTATCAAAGAAACATCAGTTAAAACTATGATGAGATATTTTTGAAACAATTTTAAGAAAATGTAGAAAGAAGTGTTGGAAATTTTAATCTAGGTATAGGGAAAATTAAATACCTTTACTTGAAATACAAATTATTATAGTGATTATGAAAAAGAGTATGAGGTTTCAGGATCAGACATATGATAGACATATCACAGTACTGAATATATGTCAAAGAATATGATATTTTATCAAATAGGCATTTGAACACCTAGGGATACTATAACTTTATTCACAAAAGTGAAGAGATATTATTAATCTAGATTTTATCAATATTCATGCATACATATATGTACAAACATACTATCTTTTCAACAAAATGTTGTAACTGACAATTACAGCAACATGAATAAAATTAATGAATATTATGTTAATTGAAATAAAACTGATATCTATGATATGTTCTTTCTCTATGTGGTTAGTTTTCAGAGATTTACGTTTATACAAATGTAAGCTAGTAATTACAGTATCCTGAAAAGTTATGAGAGGTGAAAGAAATTTGAACATAATTATGGAAACAGAGTTTACAGTGTCTTTTGCATGTTTGGGTGATTATATTTTAAAATAACTTGCCATATATTTTATGAATGATAAGAAAAAAGAGCCTCAAATTCAAGGTATGATATGAAAGTGGAAATTTTAATTACCTTAATTTGATCACTACTGAGTTGATACATGTATTGAAGTATCATACTGAGCTGTATAGATTTGTAAATTATGAAAATCAAAAAATTAAAATATGTATTTAAAATGGAGAAAATAGTATTAATTCTTATTTGATCATTACATCTTGTTTATATGTATCAACTTACCACACCTTACATCCTAACTTTATACAAATTGAAAAAAGATATTAAATGCCTGAGAAAAATATGCATGTGTGCATTGCTTTTTAACCAGTTTTACAAATAAATATGTCTTTTTGTTCAGTCACTTACATATTTAATTAATGTAATTGACATAGTTGGATCAATATTTAACATATTTGCTTTTGATTTCTATGTTACTCATTTTATTACAATTTTTATCTGTGACTATTTTACATCTGTTGCAATTTTGACCAAACTTGCCTTTTAACTTGATTTTTCTTTCTTCTTTAGTATTATTTTACAGCTCTTTTAAAATAATATACTTGCTGCCTAAAATATTATAATATGTAGTAATACATTTCATTTATATAAGCATAGGTATAATGAATACAAGCCTACTTTCACATAACATTCTAAGATTTCAAGAATAACATTAGATCTCATAACAAAATATCCTTACTGTCATCTAACCTCTTATATTTTTGAAACTGTCATACATATTTTCACCTTTGTACAAGTATATGCAAGCATAGGTCTACAAGTATAGGAGATCTGTATGTAACCTGTCTTCAAAATAGTTCTATGATGTGGAAAAACCCTGTGACCAAGATATCTCCAATAAAAGAAAGCCTTTATTTCAGAGTTAGCTTACAGTTTTAAAGGATTAGTCGATTATCATCATGGTAGTGAATAGATAGGTATGGCTATGCCACAGTAGCTGAGAGCTCTGCATACTGATCTGATGGCTGCAAGCAGAAAGAAAAAGAAAGAAAGAAAGAAAGAAAGAAAGAAAGAAAGAAAGAAAGAAA
>JADRCD010221757.1:0-25668 GCA_019843815.1 Montemys delectorum | reverse complement strand
AGAAAGAAAGAAAGAAAGAAAGAAAGAAAGAAAGAAAGAAAGAAAGAGGAGGTGTTCTGTAGGCCTTTGAAACTTCAAAGCCCACCCCTAAGGACACATTTCCTCCTTCAAGGACCAACCTATGCCAATAAGGCAAAATCTCATCCAACAAGGTTGCACCAACTAATATTTTTCAAAGAGTTCTACTCACTGGTGACTAAGCATTCAAATATATGAGCCTATGGGAGCCTTTCAAATTCAAGCTACTACATAAGCATATACAAACAAAAACATTGTTTATATAAATGTTTCCATGTGTATGCTGAATGATGAATATTTTAATTTTATTTTACTGACCCCCCCCCATTCAGTTTTTTAATGAGTTGTCAACTTTCGGTTCACCACAACTTTTCTCAAAATTAGTTACATGACAGATAGCTTATCAACAAAGTCACTAGTTTTTTGAAAGGTTTAATTTGTGCTTTAGTTCTGAAGATAACTTCACAGAGTACTTGAAAGGTTTAATTTGTGCTTTAGTTCTGAAGATAACTTCACAGAGTACAAGTACTAAGTTAATTTTTAATAGTTTAAATATTTCTATCAAAGTAGCAATAGTAGATACATTACTCACTAGCTCTGGAAATATGGCTAGGTTTCCAGTATTAGGCATAGTTTGCGTTTTAGTGATCTGTCCTGACATTGGTTTCTTTTTTTTTCCCTTCAGTTTTTTTTTATTTTTGTTTTTGTTTTTTGTTTGTTTGTTTTGTTTTTTGAGACAGGGTTTCTCTGTGTAGCCCTGTCTGTCCCAGAACTTATTCTGTAGACAAGGCTGGCCTTGAACTCAGAAATCTGCCTGCCTCTCCCTCCAAGTGCTAGGATTAAAGGGTGCACCACCACTGCCTGGCCTTTCCCTCGAGTTTTAGATATAAAAACAGGCCTCGATTTCTGCTTTTCAGAGTAGATATAATGAAGGACATTTATATTTACTATGGGACAAGGAATGTATACCAATTGAGGCTCTCACAAGGCACATGTTATATCCTACTTACAGAGTACAGTGAGAAACTACTTCAGTTTCACTATAAAAGTCTACTGAATGTTATTCAAATTATATACAATAAATCAGATTTTGGAGAAAAGTCTTAATGCAAGCAGAATTTACAGAACCCAGGATTTCCTTTAGTCACTAGCTCAATCCTCCTAAATACTTTCTGAAGGAGAAAAAAAAAATCTACCCTTAATCTTTTTGTCGAAGATTCTTAAAGTCAGTACAGTTTTTTCCATCATATTATCCTTCTTTTTCTGATTTAAAAATCAAACAGAAAATGTCCTGGCTATGAACCATTCCTCCTGGTTTATAAGATTAGTGTTCCCAGTAACAGAGTTACTGATTTGAAAAAGTGCCTCAGTGTACAGCCTATGCCACTCTTGAATTTGAGAGTGCCTCGGTTTCCAGAATAGTAAGTTCACAGCTGTGCCCTCCCACACCTGGCACCAGAAAAAAAAAAAACAGTGACTAAGTTTACATATCAAAATATATTTTAAATGACTTATTTGCATTGTCTACTTGCTATTACACAGAATAAGCTGGTGTTTTTTCTCTTAACTGAACTAATTTTGCAATACTTCATATGAAAATTGTTTTTGAAAATGAAATTTTGAAATACAATAGGTTTTTCAAGACCAACTACCTAATTAATTAAAGATTATTATTATTATTAGCTATTGTTAAAATTTCATATCATGTAAGTACTTACCATCACCTCAATTTCTTGTGGTAGTCCTTACTTAAAATTGATTCTGTATTTAGTTACTGGACCTTTAAAAGGGCAATTAATTTTTATTAAGATTTTTATTGTAGACCTTATATTATTGTGACATCATTGCTAAAAGGAAAGGAAATTGGACCAAATTACACACACACAAAGACAATGTAAGGAGACAACAGGCTTCAGCAATCTGTAACAACAATGCAAGAATTCTCTTAAGAAAACATACTGCCTATCAATGCTTTTGATTCTGATAGCTTGATCCAATAAAAGTCAGTTTCTACATTTTGTAGAAGATAAACTTTGTCTTTTAAACTATGCACTCAATGGTACTTTATCTTCATTAAGAATACTCTACTGAAGTAATAATCTGTCATATTTGATGCTCTTAAATTGGATTTTTCTGCCCCACATTTGTGTGAAATCACACTTGGGGATCATTTATAGGATTTAGAAATCATCTAAAGAAAGAAATGGAATAAGGTACATGGTTTATAGAATATAAATAGTTGACACTGATCTACAACAGTGGGGAACATATCTACTGACCTAATGAACACTGTCTTCACTACATAGCAGGGGTTGTAAGTGCAAAACACAGTGATCATAGGACTTCCGTTTTCATGAGCAAAGTCTACATTCCCAGCATCTAGTAGAGACAGGAGCTTTCTCTTGCTGGCTAGCATTCATGGTATTCTATTTTATTTGTTTGTTTGTTTTTTTATTAGATATATTCTTTATTTACATTTCAAGTGATATCCCCTTTCCCAATTTCTCCACTATTAATGACTTTTTACTCCTTTAAAATATTAATGACTGTTTCTATTTTATTAGGGGATATGGGACTGTTTAGATCGTTGATCTGATCTTGATTTAACTTTGGTACATGGTATCTGTCTAGAAAACTGTCCATTTCGTCCAGGTTTTCCAGTTTTGTTGAGTAAAGGCTTTTGTAGTAGGCTCTCATGATTTTTTGGATTTCCTCAGTGTCTGTAGTTATGTCTCCCTTTTCATTTCTGATTTTGTTAATTAGGATACTGTCTCTATGCCCTTTAGTTAGTCTGGCTAAAGGTTTATCTATTTTGTTGATTTTCTCAAAGAGCCAACTCCTGGTTTGGTTGATTCTTTGTATAGTTCTTTTTGTTTTCACTTGGTTGATTTCAGCTCTGAGTTTGATTATTTCCTGCAGTGAATTTGCTTCTTTTTGTTCTAGAGCTTTCAGATTTGCTGTCAAATTGCTGGTGTATGCTCTCTTGAGTTTCTTTTTGAAGGCACTCAAAGCTATGAGTTTTCCTCTTATGACTGCTTTCATTGTGTCCCATGAGTTTGGGTATGTTGTAGCTTCATTTTCATTGAACTCTAAAAAATCTTTAATTTCTTTCTTTATTTCTTCCTTGACCAAGTTATCATTGAGCAGGGCTTTGTTCAGCTTCCATGTGTATGTGGGCTTTCTATTGTTTATGGTGCTATTGAAGACCAGCCTTAGTCCCTGGTGATCTGATAGGATGCGAAGAATTATGTCAATCTTCTTGTATATGTTGAGGCCTGTTTTGTGACCGATTATATGATCAGTTTTGGAGAACATTCCATGGGGTGCTGAGAAGAAGGTATATCCTTTTGTTTTAGGATAAAATGTTCTATAGATATCTGTTAAATCCATTTGGTTCATAATTTCTGTTAGTTTCACTGTGTCTCCATTTAGTTTCTGTTTCCATGATCTGTCCATTGCAGAGAGTAGGATGTTGAAGTCTCCCACTACTATTGTGTGGGGTACGATGTCTGCTTTGAGTTTTTGAGTGGAACCGGCCCACATCTCCACTCAGGTCTGGGTTCGCTTCAGCCAAGGTTAGATATGGACCTGGAAAATAAAACAGTCGAGGGACAAAGAGACAGATGCCAAGTAGCTTTATCAAGGCATCTATTTACTTGGGGATATTTTGAACATATATAGGCAGATAAGGACTGAAACCAAAATCTCCAGGCACAAGGTATTAGCATAACATAATCACAGCAGCTGACATAAGATGCCAAGGTCTCGGGAAGCTCAAAGTTCTTAAGCAGATAGGTGTGTTCACAAGTCAGCAAGTCCTCAGGCAAGTAGGCTGGTCAGCAGTTAGGTGTAACTTCCAGCAGGTAGTCTTCAAAGGCAACTGCAGTGTAGTGGGCCATTGTTTAGCCCCAGCAAGTGGCCACCTCCAGGCTCAGGCTGTCAGTGCTGCTGTGGAGCTGAGGCCAGGGGAGGGAGCCAACAAGCTTTAGTAAAGTTGCTATTCTGAATGTGGGTACCCTTGCATTTGGAGCATAGTGGTTCAGAATTGAGAGATCATCTTGGTAGATTTTATCTTTGATGAGTATGAAGTGTCCTTCCTTATCTTTTTTAATCACTTTAGGTTGAAAGTCAATTTTATTTGATATTAGAATGGCTACTCCAGCTTGTTTCTTGGGACAATTTTCTTGGGAAATTTTTTTCCAGCCTTTTATTCTGAGGTAGTGTCTGTCTTTGTCACTGAGGTGGGTTTCTTGTATGTAACAAAATGTGTCCTGTTTACATAGCCAGCCTGTTAGCCTATGTCTTTTTATTGGGGAATTGAATCCATTGATATTAATAGATATTAAGGAAAAGTAATTGTTACTTCCTGTTATTTTTGTTGTTAGAGCTGGAATTCTGTTCATGTGGCTGTCTTCTTTTAGTTTTGTTGAAAGATTACTTTCTTGCTTTTCCTTGGATGTAGTTTCCCTCCTTGTGTTGGAGTTTTCCATTTATTACCCTTTGAAGGGTTGGATTTGTGGAAAAATATTGTGTAAATTTTGTCATGGAATATCTTGGTTTCTCTACCTATGGTAATTGAGAGTTTTGTTGGGTATAGTAGCCTGGACTGGCATTTGTGAACCTTTAGGGTCTGTATGACATCAGCCCAGGATCTTCTGGCTTTCATAGACTCTGACGAGAAGTCTGGTATAATTCTGATAGTTTGTCTTTGTATGTTACTTGACATTTTTCCCTTACTGCTTTCAATATTCTTTTTTTTGTTTTGTGTATCTGGTGTTCTGATTATTATGTGGCAGGAGGAATTTCTTCTCTGGTCCAGTCTATTTGGAGTTCTATAGGCTTCTTGTATGTTCATGGGCGTCTCTTTCTTTAGGTTAGGGAAGTTTTCTTCTATAATTCTATTGAAGATATTTGCTGGCCCTTTATATTGGAAGTCTTCAGTCTCTTCTATAAATATTATCCTTAGGTTTGGTCTTTTCATTGTGTCCTGGATTTCCTGGATGTTTTGGGTTAGGATCTTTTTGCATTTTGCATTTTCATTGACTGTTGTGTCAATGTTTCCTATGATATCTTCTGCATCTGAGATTCTATCTTCTATCTCTTGTATTCTGTTGGTGATGCTTGCATTTAGGGCTCCTGACTTCTTTCCTAGGTTTGCTATCCTCAGAGTTGTCTCTTTTTGTGATTTCATAAGTGTTTCTACTTCCATTTTTAGATTCTGAATAGTTTTGTTCAATTCCTTCACCTCTTTGGTTGTGCTTTCCTGTAATTCTTTAAGGGATTTGTTTGTTTCCTCTTTAAGGGATTCTATTTGTTTACTCCTGTTCTTCTGTAATTCTTTAAGGGATTTTTGTGTTTCTTCTTTAAGGGCTTATGTCTGTTTACCTGTGTTCTCCTGTATTTCTTTAAGGGACTTATTTATGTCCTTCTTAAATTCCACCATCATGAGATATGATTTTAGATCTAAATCTTACTTTTCCAGTGTTTTGGGGTATCCAGGACTTGCTGTGGTAGGAGTACTGAATTCTGATGATGCCAAGTAGTCTTGGTTTCTGTTGGTAAGATTCTTGTGTTTGCCTTTTACCATTTGTTAATCTGTCAATGTTTTAGATGTTCTTGCTGTCTGTGGCCGGAGCTTGTTCCTCCTGTGGGTCTGTAACACTGTGCCAGCACTCCTGAGAGATCAGCTTTCTCCTGGTAATACCTGTGCACATAGTGCTGTGGATCAGCCTTCCCTTCTGGGTGCAGATCGATGCAGAAAGGACCTTGTCCCAGTTGCTCTGCTGCTTCTGTGGCCTGTGCCTCCTGGCTAGTCCATCCTTAGAAAGTCACTGGAGAAAATATGATGATCTTACCTGAGTCCTGGGGTCAGAGCACTCCCTGGAGATAAGCTCTTCCCTGGCGGTGGGAAAGGTGCACAAAGGGCTGCTGAACAGGTAAACTTCCTGGGTGTGGATGGAGGCAGAAAGGACCCTGTCTTAGCTGCTCTGCTGCTTCTGTGGCCTGCCCCTCCTGGCTGGTCACACCTTAGAAAGTCACCAGAGAGAAAATGATGATCTCACCTCAGTCTGCTATCCATTTTTTTTTTTTTAATGCAGGACACTGGCATAGAGAAAGCCATCAAAGTTCTCGCTAGATTGGACTCTTGTATGCTTTAATACTGACCTTCCAGGAATGACATGTCCACTGATATAATAGTGGTATGAATGTTTTGGGGTAACCAACACTATCTGAATGCATAGAGGCTGGCTTTAGAAATGGAGATCATGCCTAGCATTTTAAATCTAGGCAAAGCCCATGACTGGGATTCCAGCAGATATAATTATCTGCATATGACCTGAATAATATCAACCATGTTAACATTCTAGTATGGATCCATGAGGCACTTGGAGGATTTCCCCCCCCCCCCATTCATGATCCATTGGTTGTAAATGGTTAGTGAAAGGTTGACAGTCATTTTTTTTTTTTTCAGTAATAAGATGCTACTTAGTTGCTTGTTTCCAGGCAAGCAACCTTAAATGAATTTGTGGATAGGTAGACAGAAATTGCTTAAATTTATTTTAATCATGAATCTGTTTCTTTCTTATTTGATTGTAATATATAGTTTTGTGGAGTATAATAGTCTAGGCTGGCATCTGTAGTCTCTCAGAACTTGTAAAAACAATAGTCCAGTCCTTTTTAATCTTTGAGTCTTGATTGAAAACATGAGTGCTATTCTAATGGGCCTCGCTTTATATGTGCCTTGTTCTTTGTCCATGTAGCTTTTAGAATGTTTTCTTTGTTCTGTATGTTTAATATTTGTTTTGATTATTATGTTTCATTCTTGGTTCCCTTTCTTTGGTCCTGTCCACTAGGAGTCTGAATTTCTTTTGTACCTTGATAAGCATCTTTAATTTATACTTAGAAATATTTCCTTTATGATTTTGTTAGAAATATTGTTTGTGCCTTTGACTTGGGTTTCTTCTCTTTCTAATCATCATGCTATTCATAGGTTTAGTCTTTTTAAAATTGTTCCTGACTTTCTTGGTATTTTCTGTCTGAATTTTTTTTTTTTAGATTTAATATTTTCTTTGAGTAGTCTTTTCTTCAATACTTGAAACAACCCATATGGTTTGGCTTTCTTTGTTTTCCTTTTCAAACATTATTTTAGTTTGACTTTTCTTTAATGTTCATGCTTACTTGTTAAGTTCTACTTTAATGTCTTGGATTATTTTGATTATTTCATTTAACTATTTGTGCTTTACAGTGTTCACTGAGGCATTTATTCATATTCACTTTAAGGTCCTTGAACATATTCATAATTGCTATTGGAGTTGTTATGCTTAAGGTAAATTTTTGGGGGCATGTTATAATTGGGATGCTGGTTTCTTGAGGAGTCAAATTGTCTTTGCTGTTCATGTTTTATCTTTGTGATAGGAACTAGACATCCAGAGTTATGATACTTGACAGGTTTTGTGTTGATTCTATTTAGTCTTGCAGTTGTTGCATGAGTGCTCACTTATTCAGGAGTTAGTACCCAAATCTGACAGGATTTGGATCATAGGAATAATGGTTAGTTTTCAGTATTTGGTCCAAACTGTATGTAAGCATTTACACTCTGATCATTCTCAGATCTGAAATTTTGGTCGGACCTTTGGGGTCACACCAAGAAGTCTCTGATCAATTCATTATGTGTAGTGGAAGATAGTCTAGCAGGAGGCAAAGGAGGATAATCCAAGAGTTCTCTTAAGTAATACTTGCTTTGTGGCTACACAAAGGGAGGCAAAGGAAGATCTAGTAGTACTTTGGGTCTGGCCACAGATAGGGACAGTTATTAAGGGAATGAAAATGTATTGGGGTATGAGGCTAAGACATGTTTGAAGAGAAGTTCCCAACAGAGAACTGAGTGGAGATGGAGAAGGAGGCCACAAGTAAACTAATTGAATCTCATCAAACTCTGTATATAGGATCCTTCATATAAAGTAATTCCGTGGAACATTGGAAAAGTCGTAAAGGTATGGAGGTGAGCTGGGAGAGTCGCTGGAAGGAGCAAAAGAGAAGAACTAGTAGGACTTTCAGTTAACACTCAGGAGGGCAAGAATAAGCTGTCTTTTAAATGTGGATCTATAACTGAATACCTTCAAAAACAGTTTCCTCATTGTACACGCAGATATATCCACATTTTCCAAAACAATCATATCCTAAGTAGGTATCAGCAATGGGGCCATATTCACCCTTACTCTATACGAATTTTAGTAAAGTAAGAGGAAAACACGTTAGAATGTTTAGAAGGTTTGCAGTTATAAACACTTTTAAATATTATTACCTTGGAGCGAAAAAATGAATTATTTTCAATGAAAAGACAAATTCCCTATAAACATGACAAAAATTGATCATATTTTCCTGTATATGACTGTGTTTGTATGCAGAGGAATCATGATTTCATTCTTCTTTTTACTACATAACAAAGCTACTTCAAACTACATTTGGTAGATATTGAGATCTCTCCTAGGACCCAATGGCAGACAAGAAATAATTGACTTTGTCAGATGGCTAGCAGCCGAAACCAATTATGTAGCAAAGCAGACAGGCACTGCCACTAAGGAAGGGAATGGAAAATTGCCTAATAAAATAAATAAGATTGTTTTTACAATCATGATAAATATCTATTGTTGCTTCATTGTATTTTTTCCTTGTTGTTAACTCTTTATGATTTAAGATTCTAAGAGTCTAAATAGCACTGCTTCAAATTTAATTTTCAAGTACCAGTACTACTAAATATTTAACTTTTACTTTTGTTATTTTTGTCATTATTTCATTTTTGCATACATATAACCTTCATTGACTATCCAATATGTCAACTGAGGTAAGAAACTGCTTTTATAGTTAATACCAAATTTTCCTTTTCTTAAGTACTAAAAATTGGTTTCCAAGAGTAGTTTTGCTCCCTTATATTACTGACCTTTTGTGGCAAAGAGGCAAGGAATTATGAGAGTTTTATTACCAATTCTTTCTGCAAGGAGACTCTGTTATCTAGGGACCAGCAATGATGCAGTTCAACTCAGAAATTCATGTGTGTGGTCTTATTTGTGTGAGAAAAGATTTTCTTTCATGTTATAAAGCCCTGATCATATTTATATTTTATTAGGAGTTAAATGGAAAACTTCCTTTGTGTCTATCTCTTCTTTTCAAATTTTAGAGTCACTATATTTATTAAACTTTGAAGTTGAACTTGTAAATATTTTGTGTTATTAAATTACTCTTTATAAATATATTTGAAAAGTCTTGGTGTAGAAATTAGTGCCCTCTAATCATTTTTAACCACTACAAAAGAAATGCAACACACACTGAAAATTAAAAAACAACTTTTATATTACTCTGTTAAAGGTTATACTGTGAATATCACAAGTAAACAATAAAGTGATATTTGTTTTCTAAGATGAATGACAAAATTTCTTTCTAAAACAAAGCTACTATTAGAGCAGATCCATAGGTAGAAGATATATTAGTTCATAAAAGTGTACTAAGAATTGAGCACTAATGAATCTGAGAATTATTAGTCAGAAGCTATAACAGGAAAATTTGAAAAATTCATCATGTAACTTTAAAAATACATATTTTACAGTCTCTCTGATGATTCCAACACAG
This sequence comes from Montemys delectorum, assembly GCA_019843815.1. Taxonomy (NCBI): domain Eukaryota; kingdom Metazoa; phylum Chordata; class Mammalia; order Rodentia; family Muridae; genus Montemys; species Montemys delectorum. The sequence continues at coordinate 16,023 of JADRCD010221757.1, read as the reverse complement.
CACACACTGTTCTCACACACTCAACACCTTCACCATCTTAAAAACACACATATCTACATAACACTCAAATTATTCCTGAATCTCGGGCACCACTTTGGATATCATTAATGCCTTCCTTGTCTTTTTAAATGAGCAGATCTTCAGTCAATATGTACTGAATATATCTTCTATTCTAGATATGGGCTTAGTGATGCAAATAAGGAAAGAGACTAGTGCCCTTTCCTGACAGGGATTCCTAGCCTTATGGTTGATATCATCCTGGAACCAAGTAGCTAGAAAGAAATGGAATAGCAAAATGTAGCCTGTTCAGATTAAGTATACACTAATTTGGAAGTTGATATTTGAGTAAGGACTAATGCTTTGCATGGAAACAAAAGCAGTGACTAGTCTATCTCCTATTACTGCTAACTGCTGCATTTCATCTGTTTCCAAATCTTGCCTGATCCACTATTTCCTGTTTGTAAAAAAGGAGTAACAACCCCCGACTCGCTTCGTTGCTCTGAGGATTATAGGATATGTGTGCAAAACGCCTGGATCTTACACTGTAAGTAATACATGTTACCTAGGTCATATGAGGGAGCCTGTCCTGCTGTCAACAAACAGCTTGGAATTCTCTTTTTATCTACTGAAAATTCTTTAAATATTTTTTAAGCAAGGAAATGGCGGTTTCAGAATGATACTTTAGAAAGATTAGTCTGGCAACAGTGAACAAGAGGAATGGGAGGGAAAATAAGCTGGAGATCAGAGACAAGAGACTATTGAAATAGCTCAGGCATGAAATTAAAAGGACGTGAAAATGGAGGATAGAAGGCATCCCAGGTGACTGGGTTGATAAAATGGCAGGGATTTGGCAGGGGAGAGGAATGGCACTTGTGCAAAAGAATGGGGCCAGGATCCTTCAGGGAATGCGAAGGAACATTGTGTTACAGACTGAAATTTTTCAACAATTCCATAAGCTACACACTCTTTTCTACTTTTTAAAAATGAAAACCAATAATAGGGAGTTGAATTCACTTGGAAAGAAATTATAAAAAGAAAATACTTAAGTTAGATTCAGGCTACATTTTTCACACTGGAATAGGAGAGCCTCATTTATCACACTGATCTGCTTTAAGGAATAATCGCAACAGAGATGTTGGGAATGACTGTGGTCAAAACAAATTAAAGTAGTCAAGCAGAAGTGTAGGCTTGGGGTTAAAATAAATCCATAGCCTTCTTCACAACCCATTCTACGCTGTTTACTAGACAATATACACCCCAGACATTTTCACTGTGACCTGGTCTCCCTATGGAGTATATTCTATGGTATGGATGGAGTGTGGTAAGAGGCACTTTAAGCATGCTACTCAGAGTTGAAAAAAATGACAAGAATCCTCTTGATATAAATAATAATTTAGTGTATCTTAGTCAGGATTTTATTTTGTTATTGTGCACAGCAAAACTCATAAAGGAAAACATGCAAATGGGGCTAGCTTACAGTTCAGATTTAGTCCATTATCATCATGGCAAGAAGTATAGTGTCAGGCAGTAAGGCAGACATGGCTGGCAGTAGAAAAGAGAGCCACTGTGCCAGCTTGGGCTTCTGAACCACTAAAGGCCACTCAGAGTGAAAGAATTCCTCAATGAAAGCAACACCTATTTCAACACAGCCACACCTCCCAATAACATCACTTCCTATAAGCCTATTGAGGTCATTTTCATTCAAACCACCTTATAATAAACAAGATGTTGTTGTTGTTCTTTTTTTTTAATCATTATCAATAATATCATTATTGTACACTGACATTAGTTTTTATGTATCTTTTTTTCATTTTTTTCTTCCATTGATATTAAGTTGTATTTGGTGTAAAACTGCGTACTAGAAACCTTGCTGACTTGTAGAATGGGAAGAGTTGATCCAACTCTAGATTTTCTCAGTCTTACACAGAGATGAAGCAAGCACCTTTGAATTCTCACCTCTCTGTTCTTTAAAATTTTCAATGAGATTAGTTAGAATTGTTTTTTTTCTTTTCCTTTCTTAATTTTTTTTACTTTTGTGAAGGCATTTGTGAAAAGTCCGTGTTTATATGGGAGCATTATTAAGCCGTACTGGAGAGACTGGAAAGATGAGGTTATGTTTTAAACTGAAAAACATATCTCACATTTAAGGCAAAAGGAGTAAAGACTATTTCTCTAATGAAAACAATTCATAGGAGCATTCTTACTTTGCTTTCCTGACAATTCCATAATGTTTCCCAACTATTACAAAAAATGACTTGAATGGAGAACTTGAACATTTCATCAAATTTCAGAAAAGTAAGATAGAGTACTGTTCATATTTTCATATAATATTCCATAAATTGGGTATCTTTTAAAAATTCTTTTATTGGATATTTTCTTTATTTACATTTCAAATGTTATCCCCTTTCCAAAATACATCCTTTCTCCCTCTGCTTCTATGAGGGTGTTCCTCCACCTACCCATCCACTCTCACCTCCTTGCCCTCGATTTGATTTGCCTACACTGGGGCATCTATTGAGCCTTCATAGGACCAAGGACCTCTCCTTCCATTGGTGCATGACAAGGCCATCCTCTGCTACATATGCAACTGGAGCCATGGGTTCCTCTATGTATACTCTTTGGTTGATGGCTTAGTTCCTAGGAGATCTGGGGGATCTCTTTGGTTGATATCATTGTTCTTCCCAAGGGGTTTCAAACCCCATCAACTCCTTCAGTCCCTTCTCTAATTCCTCTATTAGGGACCCTGCACTCAGTTCAATGCTTGGCTGCTAACATCTGCCTCTGTGTTTGTAAAGCTCTGACAGGGCCTCTTAGAAGAAAGCCATATCAGGTTCCTTTCAGCATGCACTTCTTGTCATCCACAATAGTGTCTGGGTATAAATTGGGTATATTAACAAAGTTCTTTTAGAAACCTATTTTGGGGATTTTAATCCATTTTTAATATTTTACTATCTTAAAATTAGCATACAAGATATCAGGTTTAACTATGACATGTTTTTTTAACAACATAAACTTCAGTAACCTCACCTTTCTTCCCATCTGCTCTGCTTCACTGTAAACCTGTGCTAACACCATTTTAACCCCTTTCACAGTCTACTTCCTTTTTTTGTCCCTTGTATTATTTTGAAAGAGAGTCTAAATAAATTACTACAAAATCTTTAACCATAACAACTTTACAATTAGATTATGAAGTTATTAGATATCATCCAGCTAGCTAGTCCTTATGCTTACAGGTAGAACTTCACATATATTCTCCAACATATGCGAAAATATATTTGAGATATAGACACTTTTAGAACAAGATATATGTCATTGTTCTTTAAATAGAACCTCTTCAAGGGAAAAAGGAAGAAAGAAAATGGCTAAAGTATATCTGTCCTGTAAGTTAGACCCACTTCTTTAATTTCTCATGGCCATCAATCAACAGAGTAAAATGACTTTCACAAACCTAAAGACAGTTATATTTACTATGTTATAGAATATCTTAATGTACTAAAAAAAAAGGTCAGAATCCAGGAAATGAAATATCCTAAATAGTGAGATAGATAGGCAGATATTTCTAGGAAACTCTAAAAAGGTATCTCATATTTCTTTTCTGTTTCTCCAGCAACAATAAAAGTCTGGAGGTTTTTTCATTTATTTTATTTTTATAGATTTTTTTGAATTTCAAAGTCACAGTTTTCATTATGAAGCATTTTCCTCATTCTTTGGAGTTTTGGAATGTGTAAGGCAAATTTCTTATTTCTTAATAGCCGTTCCTTAAGTCAGCTCTGAATCAACCAAAGCAAAGTCTGAAATGTATGATTTCAGAAATAAAATAACAATAGGAGGAGAGGTCCTCGGCCCTGTGAAAGTTCTGTGCCTCAGTGTAGGGGAATGCCAGGGCCAGTAATTGGTAGAGAGTGGGGTGGCAGGCATGGGGATGGGGGAGGCAACAAGAGTTTGTTCTTGTTGTTTTTATTTGTTTGTTTTTTGGAGGGGAAACTGGGAAAGGAGAAATTTACATGCAAATAAAGAAAATACCTAATTTTAAAAAAAAATAACTCTTACTTATTTCTGAGCCACCCACGAGTACTTACATTGGAAATCACCACTGGAGGATGAGGATGAATAAGATGACAAATGAGTAGTTGTGTTAGTTCATTCACTATTATAAAAATACCTTGCACAATGACCTTAAAGGAAAAACAGATTTTGGCTCGTGGCTTTTGAAGTTTTATTCTATGATTTACTGATTCAATATTATATGTCCATGATGAAACAGTAGATCATAGAGGGATCATATGTTGGAACTGAATGACAAGCCAAAGAGTAAACAGAAACACCAGGGTCATAGCTCCTTCAAAGGCATACTCCAATGACCTAAAGAAGCCCCAGTAGGTCCCACTTTTTAAAGTATCCAATAGCTTCCAATAAAACTTTGCTGGGATCAAGTATTTAAAATCTCAGTCTTTGGGGAACATTCATGATCCAATTATAGCAGTAGTTAATACTAAATTAAGAAGCAATTCTCTCAGAGTTTTTATAATCATGTGAGATATAGTCTTAGGAAGGAGTTATATGAGTTCACTATAAAGTATTATTAGCAACCCTTTGAAAGATCATATATATACTAAGCTGTGTTTAATACATGCTGTGAAGAAAGTAACAATAAAACAATTCAGTTTCGCTGTAAATACTTGATTTTTAGTAATCATATAAAATATTACTTGAAGATACATAACCAAATAATTAAGGGGGTTATCTTATGATGGACAGATAACTGAAGATTATTTCCCTTTTCATTTCTGCATGTGCTGTAACATTCCATGCTGGCTTCTATAATTATGTAGTTTATACCATTTTAATACATTATTACTACTCAATCATCTGTCAAGATGTATATAAAACAGAGGAGGAAGCAATCAATTCCACATGAAACTTTAAGTTTGGAGATAAATCTTTAAAAGCAGGAAAGGATAAGATAATGGAAGAAAATGGGAAAACACCAAGGCCTTAAAGTACGGATATTCAGGAAGAAAGTCTTCAATGAGCCATTTGTCATTATGACCAACAGATAGATGTAGAGCAGGGGATCATTTAGCCTGAGGGAGAAATCTGGGCTGTCACATGTCAAGAGTAGACAGCATAAACCAAAAACAAATAGAATGGTAGGGATGAGAAGATGACTCAGCTGGAAAAGCACTTGTTGGGTAGGTTTGGTCCTCATAACCTACATAAAAATCTAGTCACAATGGTGTGTACTATTTATCCTAGCATTGGAGAGGTAGATAGAGGACTATCTCTGGGGCTTGTCACTAGCCAACCTAGGCTAGTTAGTGAGCAACAGGCCAAGATGAGGATGCTGGCTTTTTAAGGAAAAGTTATAATATTTCTAAAGAATAATATCCAATGTTGACCTCTTGCTATCAAAGGCAGACATACAAAGATGAATGCATACTTGCACACACACTCATGTATTCTCAAACATATGAACACATACAGGCACAGACAAACACATGAAGAAATGCTTTGCCGTTTGAGAGAATAGTGAACTCTTGAATACATAGGGTAGATAAATGTCTTTATGTCTTTTCCATTTTGCTTACAACTAATGAACTGTTGGCAAAGATCCTGAATATCCTGACACTGAGTTTTTATAGGGACATTGGTATAAAATCACCTGGGCTATAAATGCAAAATTTCCAGAGGAAGGTCAAGCCAGCTGGGACTGATGACAGAATTCTTGCTTCACAGGGACCCATGCAGCAAGCCTGGTTAAGGAACAGCAACATTTGCCTGTGAAGCTTGCCAATCTCTCTTTTGTAACTGTCCATAGGCAGACTATATCAGCATAACTCTATAGACAGATCAGGTTGATTCAGACATTCAGGTAAAAAGGTCATTCCCTGAATTTGGGATGTTTGAGATTCTAAATCATTTGAATGTTACAATAAATGTAAGTTTTAGGAAGATCACTGCTATACATTATGGAAAGTGAGCATCGGTGGGTTAGAAGAAATTAAGAAGACTATTCAGCAGCCAGATGAGATAATATTAAACTCACTCTAAAAGTAGAAGGCAATTTGTTTTTAAAGAGACTAAGAGAAAAAGCATGAGTTGAGGAGATTTGAAATCATTTGCTTCTGCTTCCCTGAACTAATTTAAACTCACTTTAATGTTTTGTTTTTGTTCACTAATGTGTCATTACTTTACTAAAAGATTTTCAGTTTTTAGCATACTTTATTAATTTAAAAATACAGACAAAGTTGAACTCTTGTTTTAACTTTATGAATTGTCATTGATATGAAAACTGTGGTCTCATGAACTCAATCTATGAAGTTCACATTAAAAAAAATGAAATTTTGTAGAGATTTTATTGCCTAAGTTTATACTTCATAAGACATTTCTCAAGAGCAGCCTCAGTAACTTGAAAGCCATCTGTTCCATAGACTAAAATAATCTAGCCAAAGCATAGAATTAAAAAATGGTATTCTCCCTATGGAAAAGAGTAAAATGATACAGGATAATGGAATTCTACTGGAAATCCCAAGTACCTTACTTTTGACAATACATCTAAATGGGAAATACTTAACTCACACTTCTGCAAATATGCATATTAATCAATGCACAGTTTCTGGATTGTGGTTAATATAAAGGGCAGTTTGGACTCCAAAGAGATGGACAGAGAGATGCCTCAGTGGTTGAGAGCATTTATTGTTTTTGCAGAGCACTTGGATTCAGTTCCCAACACTTGTATGCTGGTCATTGTTAATTATTTTTCTTGGAGTTTCTTAGAAAGATACCTGTGGAAGAGAAAAAGCTAAAGATTTTAAGAATAGACTTAAGAACTGAACTAAATAAAATATTATAAAGCAGCCAAGGCTGACACTAGTTTTATTTAAATTCTTGGGTAGAGGGATCTCTAATAATTTATTAGGAAGTTCATAAAACAACAACCAGTAAAAAAAATAAACAAACAAACGAAAAAAACAGTAAGCTATTCTCAGTAAGCACAGAAAAATTAAGAGCCATTGTTATCCATTTATTGCAAAGTCAAAACAAAAACACCAGAAGCTGTATTTTTAGTTATTCAAAAGTTCCATGTCAAACTAACAAATTACTCTAAAATGTCCTAAGCTAAAAAAATCTCCATCAGAAACCTCAATTCAAATTGTTAAACAGAACAGTCTAAGGGACTCTCAACACAATATAGAGTATTTCTTATGCTCCTAGTTGCCTCTCAGAGGTAAAGTAAGTATTTTTTTATTTATTTTTTATTAGACATTTTCATTACTTACATGTCATATGATTTTTCCTTTCCCAGTTTCCTATCCAAAAAAACCCCCAAAACCAAAAAACAAAACCCCCAAAAACAACAAGAACAAAGCTTTGTTGCCTCCCCCCTACCTCTGCTTGTCACCCCACCCTCTCTGACTTATTGGCCCTGCCATTCCCCTGCACTAGGGCACAGAACCTTCACAGGGCCAAGGGCCTCTCCTCCCACTGATGACTGAATTTGCAATCCTCTACTATACACATGCTGCAAGAACAATCATTCCCATCATGTATATTCCTTGGTTGAGTCCCTGGGCGCTCTGAGGGTACTAGTTAGTTCATATTGTTGTTTGTCCTAAGGGGAGGCAAACCCTTCAGCTCCTTTGGTCCTTTCTCTAACTTGGACTTGAGCTTTGTACGAGGAGAAAGGAATGGAAAGATTTGCATTTTTCTACATGCTAACCACCAGTTGAACCAGCACCATCTGTTGAAAATGCTATCTTTTTTCCACTGTATGGTTTTAGCTCCTTTGTCAAAGATCAAGTGACCATAGGTGTATGGGTTCATTTCTGGATCTTCAATTCTGTTCCATTGATCTACCTGCCTGTCACTGTACCAACACCATGCAGTTTTTATCACAATTGCTCTGTAGTACAGCATAAGGTCTGGGATTGTGATTCCACCAGAGGTTCCTTTATTGTCCATAATAGTTTTCACTATCATTGGTTTTTTGTTGTTACAGGTGAATTTGCCAATTGTTCTTTCTAAGTCTGTGAATAATTGAGTTGGAATTTTGATGGGGATTGCATTGAATCTGTAGATTGCCTTCCATAAGATGGTCATTTTTACTATATTAATCCTGCCAATCCACGAGCATAGGAGATCTTTCCATCTTCTGAGATCTTCTTCAATTTTCTTCTTCAGAGACTTTAAGTTCTTGTCAAACAGATCTTTTATTTGCTTAGTTAGAGTTACATCAAGGTATTTTATATTATTTGTAAAAATTGTGAAGGGTGTTGTTTCCATAATTTCTTTTTCTGCCTGTTTATCCTTTGTGTAGAGGAAGGCTTCTGATTTGCTTCAGTTAATCTTATATCCAGCTACTTTGCTGAAGTTGTTTATCAGGTTTAGGAGCTCTCTGGTGGAATTTTTGGGGTCACTTAAGTATACTATCATATCATCAGCAAATAGTGATAATTTGACTTCTTCCTTTCCAATTCGTATCCCTTTGATCTCCTCTTGTTGCCTAATTCCTCTGGCTAGTACTTCAAGTACAATATTGAATATAGGTAGGGAAAGAGTGGGAAGCCTTGTCTAGTTCCTGATTTTAGTGGGATTGTGTCAAGATTCTCTCCATTTAGTTTGATGTTGGCTACTGGTTTTCTGTATACTGCTTTTACTATGTTTAAGTATGGGCCTTGAATTCCGGGTCTTTCCAAGACTTTTATCATGAAGGGATGTTGGATTTTGTCAAATGCTTTCTCAGCATCTAATGAGATGATCATATGTTTTTTTCCTTTGAGTTTGTTTATATAGTGAATTACATTGATGGATTTTTATATTGAACCATCCCTGCATCCCTAGGATGAAGTCTATTGATCATAGAGGATGATCATTTTAATGTGTCCTTTGATTAGGTTTGCAAGAATTTTATTGAGTATTTTTGCATTGATATTCATAAGGGAAATTGGTCTGAAGTTTTCTTTCTTCGTTAGGTCTTTGTGTGGTTTAGGTATAAGAGTAATTGTGGCTTCATAGAACGAATTGGGTAGCGAACCTTCAGTTTCTATTTTGTGGAATAGTTTGAGAAGTATTGGTATTAGGTCTTCTTTGAAGGTTTGATAAAACTCTGAACTAAACCCATCTGGTCCTGGGCTATTTTTGGTTGGAAGACTATTAATGACTGTTTCTATTCCATGAGCAGATATGGGACTGTTTAGATCATTGGTCTGATCTTGATTTAACTTTGGTACCTGGTAACTATCTACAAAATTGTCCATTTCATCTAGGTTTTCCAGTTTTGTTGAGTATAGGCTTTTGTAGTAAGATCTCATGATTTTATGGATTCCTCAGTGTCTGTTGTTATGTCGCCATTTTCATTTCTGATCTTGTTAATTAGGATACTGTCTCTGTGCCCTCTAGTTAGTCTGGCTAAGGGTTTATTTATTTTGTTGATTTTCTCAAAGAACCAGTTCCTTGTTTGGTTGATTCTTTGTATAGTTCTTTTTGTTTCTATTTGGTTGATTTCAGCCCTGAGTTTGATTATTTCCTGCCTTTGACTCCTCTTGGGTGAATTTGCTTCTCTGTATTCTACTGCTTTCAGATGTGCTGTCAAATTGCTAGTGTATGTACACTCCAGTTTCTTTTTGGAGGCATTTATAGCTATGAGTTTTCCTCTTATGACTGCTTTCATTGTATCCCATAAGTTTGGGTATGTTGTGGCTTTATTTTCATTAAACTCTAAAAAGTCTTTAATTTCTTTCTTTATTTCTTCCTTTACCAAGTTATCATTGAGTAGAGTGTTGTTAAACTTCTATGTGTATGTTGGCATTCTATTGTTTATGTTGTTATTGAGGAGCAGCCTTAGTCGATGGTTATCTGATAGGATGCAAGGAATTATTTCAATCTTCTTATATCTGTTGAGGCCTGATTTGTGACCAATTATATGGTCAATTTTGGAGAAGGTACCCTGAGGTGCTGAGAAGAAGGTATATCCTTTTGTTTTAGGATAAAAAGTTCTATAAATAGCTGTTAAATCCATCTGTTTCATAATTTCTGTTAGTCCCACTATGCCCTTGTTTAGTTTCTGTTTCCATGATTTGTCCATTACAGAAAATGAGGTGTTGAAATTTCCCCCTATTATTGTTTCAGTAAAATATGTGCTTTGAGCTTTAGTAAAGTTTCTTTTATGAATGTAAGATGCTCTTTGATTTGGAGAATAGAGGTTCAAAATTGAGAATCCATCTTGGTAGGATCATACCTTTGATGAATATGGTGTCCCTCCTTATCTTTTTTGATCACTTTAGGGTGTACATTGATTTTATTCGATATTAGAATGGCTACTCCAACTTTTTTCTTGTGACCATTGGCTTGGAGAATTGCTTTCCTGCCTTTTATTCTGAGATAGTATCTGTATTTGTCACTGATGTGGGTTTCCTGCATGCAACAAAATGTTGGGTCCTGTTTACATACCCAATCTGATAGTCTATGTCTTTTTATTGGTGAATTGATTCCATTGATGCTAATAGATATTAAGGAAAAGTAATTGTTACTTCCTGTTATTTTTGTTGTTAGAGCTGGAATTCTGTTCCTGTGGCTATCTTCTTTTAGTTTTGTTGGAAGATTACATTTTTGCTTTTTCAGAGATGTAGTTCCCCTCCCTGTGTTGGAGTTTTCCATTTATTACCCTTTGAAGGGCTGGATTTTGGAAATATAATGTGTGAATTTGGTTTTGTCATGGAATACTTTGGTTTCTCCATCTATGATGATTGAGAGTTTTGCTGGGTATAGTAGCCTGGGCTGGCATTTGTGTTCTCTTAGGGTCTGTATAACATCTGCCCAGGATCTTCTAGCTTTCATAGTCTCTGGTGAAAAGTCTTTTGTAATTCTGATAGGCCTGCCTTTATATGTTACTTTACTTTTTTCCCTTTCTGCTTTTAGTATTCTTTCTTTTTTTGTGCATTTTGGTTTTTGACTATTATGTGGTGGGAGGAATTTCTTTTCTGGTCCAGTCTACTTAGAGTTCTATAGGCTTCTTATATGTTCATGAGCATCTCTTACTTTAGGTTAGGGAAGTTTTCTTCTATAATTTTGTTGAAGATATTTACTGTCCCTTTAAGTAGGAGGTCTTCACTCTCTTCTATTTCTATTATCCCTAGGTTTGGTCTAGGTTTTTCTCATTGTGTCCTGGATTTCCTGAATGTTTTGGGTTAGGAACTTTTTGCATTTTGAGTTTTTTCTTTGACTATTGTGTCAATGTTTTCTATGATATCTTCTGCCCCTGAGATTCTCTCTTCTATCTCTTGTATTCTGTTGGTGATGCTTGTATCTATGTTTTCTGACTTCTTTCCTAAGATTTCTAACTCCAGAGTTGCCTCTATTTGTGATTTCTTAATTGTTTCTATTTCCATTTTTAGGTCCTGGATGGTTTTGCTCAATTCCTTCACCTGTTTGTTTGTACTTTCCTATAATTCCTTAAGGGACTTTTGTGTTTCCTCTTTAAGGGCTTCTACTTGTTTACTTGTGATCTCCTGTAATTCTTTATGGGATTTTTTTGTTTCCTCTTTAAGGACTTGTACCTCTTTACCTATGTTCTCCTGTATTTCTTTAAGGGAGTTATTCATGTCCTTCTTAAATTCCTCTAGCCCCATCATGAGATATTAGATTTTAGATCCAAATCTTGCTTTTCCAGTGTTTTGGGATATCCAGGACTTGCTGTGGTGGGAGTACTAGGTTCTAGTGAAGCCAAGTAGTCTTGGTTTCTGTTGGTAGCATTCTTGCATTTGCCTTTTGCCGTCTGTTGATCTCTGGTGTTAGATGTTCTTACTGTCTCTGACTAGAGCTTGTTCCTCCTGTGAGTCTGTAAGCCTGTGTCAGTACTTCTGGGAGATCTACTCTCCTCTGGTAAATCCCGGGCACAGATGGCTGTGGATCAGTTGTCTGTCCTGAGTCTTGGAGTTAGAGTACACCCTGGAGACAGGATCTCCACTTGAGGGAAGGGTGCAGAGAGGGCTGTGGGTCTGCTGTACCTCTTAGTTGTGGTCTGAGTTAGAAATGATCCTGTCCCTGCTGCCCTGTGTGACTTGTGAGGCCTATGCCACCTGGCTGGTCCTGCCTGAGTCTCTGGGTTAAAGCATTCCTTGAAGGCAGGCTCTCTGCTTGTAGGGAAGGTGCAGAGAGGGTTGCTTTGCTGCTGTCTGCTGCTGTCTACTGCTGTCACTTGGGAGGCTGAGAGGATCCTGTCCCTGCCGCCCTGCACGACTTGTGAGGCCTGTGCCTCCTGGCTGGTCCAGCCTTAGAAAGTCACTGGAGAGAAAATGGTGGATCTCACCTGAGTCCCTGGGTTAAAGCACTCCCTGAAGGCTGGTCTCTGCTTGCAGGGAATAGGCAGAGAGGGTTGCAGAGAGTGAAGGAGAGGGATCCACTTCCTTCACTCAGAGGCTGAGAAGATCCTGTCCCTGCTGCACTGTGCAACTTGTGAGCTAAAGTAAGTATTTACTACTAAAAGTATTCCATGGTTTGGACATAGGACTTGAAGGTTCAAGTGGGCTGTATCCTGACACTATCCTTCTAGTCTAGCTTTGGTAGTAACTGAAGGAGGTCTGTAAAATAAAAGAGAAGGAAGAAATCAACAGTCCTATCTATCAGTGACATTTATGAACCACAAGAATATGACAAGTAGGAAGACACACACAATGGGTGGACACCTGTCTAGTAAATCAGAACACATCTAAAGGGTTCTATGCAATGGCTTCCCAGGACCTCTTCCTTCTGTAGAATCATTCTCAATACTGGAACTTAAACCTGGAAGTTTATGTGACATTCTTTGAGATTTATAATGGGAAGGTGTGTGATCTGCTCAACAAAAGGTCAAGTTACACGTGCTAAAAGATAGAAAGCAGCAAGTGCTGGTTGTGGAATGGCAGGAGTACTTGGCTGCTTATACTGATGATGTCATCAAGGTGACCTACACAGGCAGTGCCTGCAAGACTTCTGGACAAACATTTGCCCATTCCAAGACCTCTCATTCCCATGCTTGCTTCCAGATTCTTCTTTGAGCCAAAGGGAGGTTACATGGCAAATTCTCTTTGATAGACCTTGAAAGGAATGAATGAGGGGCAGACACTTCTAGCACTGACTGGCAGACTAGGATGGAGGGTATAGAAATTAACAAGTCTCTCCTGGCTCTGAAGGAGTGCATCAGGGTGCTGGGACAGAGAAATGCTCATACCCCATTCCCCACCCCATGAGAGTAAGCTGACACAGGTGCTGAGGGACTCATTCATTGGGCAAAAATCAAGGACATGCTTGATAGCTATGATCTCACCAGGCATAAGGTTGAAGCAGAAACTTGTAGTTTTTTGGAAAGTTAATTATGTTTTTTCTGGGGCACACAGGTGAAAGGGTGCCTTGCTAAAGCCAACTCATGAAAGACTGTTTTCCTGAAGCAGACATATGTGAAAAAATGTTTGGTTATAGCAGACACACGGAAGGACACTTGATGAAGGAGTGCAAATATGACCTCACAGACGTCAGGAGACCAGCACTGAGCCTTGTTTCATTTGCTCTGCCTCGCTATCCCTTGCTAAAGACACACATGTATTGGTTTGCCTTACATAGTCTTGTTGAGCTCAACTTGGAGTAATGCTGCCATGGAGAGAATCTCACCAAGGAATTGCTAATGAGGTTCTTCCAGCAGCTTGGCAACTTCAGTAGTCTTGCCACAGTCAACTTGGCCAGCCTGGTGGTTTCTTCAGGTGTCTGGTGTCTGCTTAATGAATGAACTGGACTGTAGCTGCTGGTGTGTGCCTGGTGTCTGCCTGTCTAGAGGACTAGTCTGCAACTGCTTTATCGTATTTGGTGTTTGTGACAGGTCTGAACTGCTGGACTGAATTGCTGCCCAAGAAGATAGCGCTCACCTCTAAAGAACTATTGCTAAACAGGTCCACTTACCCCAAATCCTAATAACTTTTCTTTTCCATTATCTCTGCTGGGTGTTGGGTTACAGGAGACATTGAAACCTTATTAAAAGTTGGTTTCAAATAATTTATGCCTACATAAGCTCTTGTGAATACACTTTAAACATCTGAGATATGCAGACAGAGTCAAGGAGCTGAGTCCCACACAGCAGGCTCAGTAGAGAGCAGCCAGTTTAGAAAGAAACAGGAGATAGAAGTCAGCTCTAATGGAACTTCTCTGGCAGACAATGAAGAGGAAGAGCTGTCTTCCCAGATGTCCAGCTTAAATGAAACTAAGCCTCAAATCAGGTAGCTGAGAGGGAGGACCATGGAAGAGCTCAGGAGAGATCAAACAGCAAGGACCAAGAGGCTCCCCTCTTGGTGATTCCCGATAAGTCTGTCCTCTGCTAAATATCCAGCTGGAGCCATGGGATTCTCACCAAGTGTACCCTTTGGTTGTTGGTTTAGTCCTTGGGAACATTGGGCGTCTGTTTGGTCGATATCACTGTTTTTCCTATGGAGTTGCCAACCCCTTCAGCTCCTTCATTCGTTGCATAACTTCTCCACTGGAGTTTCTTTGCTCAGTCCCATGTTTGGCTGCATGTATCCATATCCTGTATTGGTCAGGCTTTGGGAGAGCCTCTTGCAACAGCTTCTTGGTATCAGCAATAGTGTCTGGGTTTGGTATCTGCAGATTGGATGGATCCCTAGGTGGGGCAGTCACTGATTGGCCTTTCCTTCAGTCTGTGCTCTGACAGGAGAAATTCTGGATTAATATTTTTGAGATGAGTGGGTGGCCTCACCCCTCATCCTGGGGTCATGCCTATCCACTGGATATGGTTTCTACAGGTTATATCTCTCCTTTGTTGGATATTTCAGCTAATGACCTCCCTGTTAGGTCCTGGGAATGTCTAGCATCTGGGTTTTTCTAGTGACTAACCCAGATCCCTCTTCCCCACTGCTAAATACCTCCTTTAAAATTCTTGACCCTCTGTATTTCTCCCCCATGTCCTCCCTTATTTGAACTGTTCCCCCCTTTTCTCCGCCTCCTCTATTCCCTCTCCAAGATTTCTCTCTCCTTCTATTTCCCAAGATTATTTAATTCCCTTTTCTGAGTAGGACTATAGCCTCAAGACTTTGATGTGGTCTTCTTTCTTCTTGAGCTTCATATGGTCTGTGAATTATTTCTTGGGTATTGTAAACTTTTGGGCTAATATCCACTTATCAGTGAATGCATATTGTGTGTGTGTTGTTTTTATATCCTATAATTCTAAAACTGGATTTTATGTTGGGTACTATTAATTGAATGGTTGAGTAGATCAAATACTCTAAGAACCCAAACCCTGTGGTCTGTCAATTGTATCTTGGGTATTCCGAACTTCTGGGCTAATATCAACTTATGAGTGAGTGTATAAAATGTGTGGGTTTTTTTTTTTTTTGTGACTGGGTTACTTCACTCAGGATGATATTTTCTAGTTCTATCCATTTGTCTAAGAACTTCATGAATTCATCTTTTTTAATAGCTGAGTAGTACTCCATTGTGTAAATGTACCACATTTTCTGTATCTATTCCTCTGTTGAGGGACATCTTGGTTCTTTCCAGCTTCTGGCTATTATAAATAAGGCTGCTATGAATGTAGCAGAGCATGTGTCCTTGTTATATGTTGGAGCATCTTCTGAGTATATACTCAGGAATGCTATATCTGGGTCCTCAGGTAGTACTATGTACAATTTTCTGAGGAACCGCCAAACTGATTTTCAGAGTGGTTGTACTAGCTTGCAATCCCACCAGCAATGGAGAAGTGTTCCTCTTTCTCCACATCCTCACCAGCATTTACTGTCACCTGAGTTTTTGATATTAGCCATTCTGCCTGGTGTGAGGTGAAATCTCAGGATTGTTTTGATTTGCATTTCCCTGATGACTAAGAATGTTGAACATTTCTTTAGGAGCTTCTCGACCATTCACATTCCTCAGTTGAGAATTTTTTGTTTAGCTCTGTACCCCATTTTAAATAAGGTTATTTAATTGTTTGGAGTCTAATTTCTTTTTTTTTTTTTTTTCTCTTTCTTTCTTTTTTTTCGCTCTTCA
>JADRCD010221756.1:0-43910 GCA_019843815.1 Montemys delectorum | reverse complement strand
GAGACTGACTTCTTGAGTTCTTTGTATACATTGAATATTAGCCCTCTATCAGATATAGGGTTGGTAAAGATCGTTTCCCAATTTGTTGGTTGCCGTTTTGTCCTATTGACAGTGTCTTTTGCCTTACAGAAGCTTTGCAACTTTATGAGGTCCCATTTGTCAATTCTTGATCTTAGAGCAGAAGCTATTGGGGTTCTCTTCAGGAAATTTTCCCCTGTGCCTATTTGTTTGAGGTTCTTCCCCACTTTACTTTCTATTAGTTTCAAAGTATCTGGTTTGATGTGGAGGTCCCTGATCCACTTGGACTTGAGCTTTGTACAAGGAGAAAGGAATGGGTCAATTTGCATTTTTCTACATGTTGACCGCCAGTTGAGCCAGCACCATCTGTTGAAAATGCTGTCTTTTTTCCACTGGATGGTTTTAGCTCCTTTGTCAAAGATCAAGTGACCATAGGTGCATGGGTTCATTTCTGGGTCTTCAATTCTGTTCCATTGATCAACCTGCCTGTCACTGTACCAATACCATGCAGTTTTTATCACAATTGCTCTGTAGTACAGCTTAAGGTCCGGGATTGTGATTCCACCAGAGGTTCCTTTATTGTTGAGAATAGTTTTGGCTATCCTGGGTCTTTTGTTATTCCAGATGAATTTGCAAATTGCTCTTTCTAAGTCTGTGAAGAATTGAGTTGGAATTTTGATGGGGATTGCATTGAATCTGTAGATTGCCTTCGGTAAAATGGCCATTTTTACTATATTAATCCTGCCAATCCATGAGCATGGGAGATCTTTCCATCTTCTGAGATCTTCTTCGATTTAATTACTTTTTCTTTAACTTTAATAATTATATGATGCTAATGGGTACTATACTGAACAATTCAGATGCACAAATACAAAAAAAATAGACAAGAAGAAAATGATACAAATTAAGAATCTTTCAACTTATATTTAATAGTTATTAAAATGTTAATACTTTACATATATAATTAAAATGTCATGTGTATATATGTAAAAATTTCAGAAAAATAATTACTTCCAGAATTGTCTCCATTCTTAATCAAGTAAGATTTAAATTAAAGAGTAAAAAACTTAGGAATGACTTTCAAATCTATAAATACAATTCTTATATTTATCACTGGCTTGCAGGTCTCAAAAATTTTTGATTTTGAAAATACACAGATGACCAAAACTACCTGATGAAGTGAATTTTTTTCACCAACCACAAGGATTATTTCTCTGCTATATATTTAAATGTCAATAAGCCTAATCAAACTATCTAAAACATGTACATTCTGGGGCTGGAGACATGGCTCAGAAGTTAAAAGCACTTGCAGTTCTTTCAGAGAACCTGGGTTCAATTCCCAACACATACATGGCGGCCCCAAACAGCCTGTAGCTCTAGCTCCAGCAGCTCTGGGAACCTCTTCTGACCTCCTTGGGCAGTGCACGCATGTAGTATACCTACATACATGCAGAAAAACACTCACACATAAAAATAAGCTAATCTTAATAAATAAAATCAAAGTATATTTTAAGCAAAAGAATATCATACATGACATATCATTAATCAAACATTTATTAGTGTGTACCTTTAAATGACCAAGATCCAAGAGAAGTAGATTTGATGTAGGACTAAAATTTCCATATTGTGGGACAATAACATATGAAGCCTTTACATTAATTCTGAGATCAAGAACTTTCTGTGTTTCAATAATATACAGCAAACCTGTAAAAGGATTAAATCTTTGCAATTAGTACTTTTCACAACTTCCTTTATAAAAATTCAACAAACATGAATTGACAACACAATTTAAAAATATACAAAGTCAGTACTGATTTTAAAGTGCCCTAGAAAAGCCAGGTGTGGTGACACACCTTTAGGTTGGGGAGACTGAGGATCTATGTGAGTTTGTGGCCAACCTAATCTACAAGTTAAATTCTCAACTATCCAAGGCTATATAGTGAGAATTGTATTTATAGATTTCAAAGTCATACCTAAGTGTTTTAATCTTCAAAAATAAAAAATACGAATGAACAAAAAATACCCAAGAATAAAGAACAATGTAAATTTACATCTTTTGCTGATCAATATATGTACAACTAATTTAAAAAACAGAATTAGAGTACCCCCCCCCAAATAATAAATGGGGGATCTTAGGGACAGTTTTAAAAAATATTTTATTTTCACTTATGTTTATAAGTCTGTGTGCCTCCAGATCCCCATGGAGGCAAAAAATAAACCATTCGATATCCTGTAACTAGAGTTACAAGTGGTTTTGGGAACTGAACTCAATTCCTCTAGAAGGTTATCCAGTGCTCTCTAAACTTGTGAGTCATAAGGATGGGGGCCATCCATAGCATGTGTTCCGAAGAGATTAGGGGATAATTTCTACTGCTGGTCCTCAGACAACTTCCGGCCTGCAACAAGACCCAGTAGGCTATTCTAATTTCCAGGGGAACATCTTTTCTCCCCACTCCACCTCACTATTGCTGTGATTACTGGCTTTTGATATGGGTTTTGTCTTTGTGAGCCAGATACCTTTCTACCTTGGGATCTGGAGATCCAAACACAAGTCCTCATGCTTGTGAACTAAGTATTTTATCAACTGATCCACCAAAAAAAAAAAAAAAGAATGGCTTTAAAACCAGATAGTTAATTCAGATGAAATAGAGAAAAAAACTCTTTAAAATATATATTAAGTCGTATAAAATATTTATTTCTATCTATTAAAATTTATTAAGACTTTTTCCAATTCACGAATCTAATACATCTGCAACTTTCATACTGAACAATACTGAACGACAGTGATGAAAATCCCTCAATCATTAATTCATCTTCAACAAAATCACATGGAAACCAGAAAAAACAACAAACCCAATTCTCTTATTACTTAGATATTTCATTCACTTAGGCCATCATCTTGGAACAAATTTAACTCATTCCTATACATGGAATTAGCATACTAAATTAATCTAATTTATTTTTCTAAGTTGTTATAATAAAAAAAACATGACCAAAGGCAATGTGATGAAGAAAGAATTTATTTCATATCAAAGTATATCATGAAAAGCAGTAACAGGGGAAAGTAAAGCTTTAAAAACAAATACCCAGTATCAAATATAATACTGATTAGTTTAATATGTATGTGAAAGTAAAAGAGAGAATTAAGTTAGTAATTTTCTAGATGTGGTGGTGTACGCCTATAATCCCAGCACTTGAGAGATTGAGAATGAAGGATACTTTAGGTTAGCCTGTGTTACATAGTGAGACTTTGTCTCAAGATGATGATGATGACGATGATGATTTTGGTTATGATGATGATAAACACTTTAAAAAATGCTTGTATATAAATATATACTTCTATATGTATAGAATAAGTAGTCTATATTGAGAACAGCTTTTCCTAAATATAAAAATTGTCATTTTTAAAGAAATTCTAAAGGTTTTTTTCTAGGTGAGTGATGTAAGACTGCTTTATATAGAGGATTCCTTCAAGTCTTGCTGTGGATCCAGCTTCTCTCCCTTGCTCCCTGCTTTGTGTCTGCCACCCATACATAGAAACACCCTCTGCCAGACATCTACAGTGGCTCCATCTGGCAGGTACTCACATAAGTGAATTACACTCTCCTTCTTGTCACACTACTCTCACCTTCAGCCAAACAACAACCTTCTTAACAGGTTCCCCGCCCCATTCATTGGAGACTCCAACTCTTGGTTCAGACCCAGGGTCTACCTAGCTCCTTCATCTCTGTCTCTCCAGATAATCTATGCCTTTATGCAACCTACTTACAGAAGCCCGTCTTCCCACCACACCTCCAGTACCCTGGAAACTGTACCTCAAGGTGGGAACAACTCCCCGTAGCTCTTTCCTGACGTCCCCTCAGGTTTTTCTACTAGCTGACCTCTATTCCGTCTGCCATCCACCAGCCTGAGGAAGCACCTTCTCTCTTCTCTTCTCTTCCAGGCAACACACAACCATCATACATTCCCAGGATCCAGAGAGGGCAGCAGAGAGCAAGGAATGGAACATCTGCCCAATAAAGACTAAACCAGGTATCAATACCTATAATCATCTCTGTCATCACAACCCCAGATTCCTAGGCAGTAGTACAAATCACAAAAACGGCCAAGACATGTCTCCATCAGATTCTAGTAACCCTACTGCAGCAGACCCTGAGCAGCAGACCCTGAGAAATGCAGTATAACTGAAGAATAAGACACGGAATTGAAAATCATAACCATGAATATGTTCAAGGACATGACAGAGGATATGAATAAATCCCTTAACAAAGTCTATGCAAGCACGGATTGTGGAATGAAATAGCAAAAGCAAATTCAAGACATGGCAGTATAAATAGAATCACTAACAAAAATCCCGACTGAGATGTAACATTTAGGAGGTCAAACAAAAAAAGCCTCAGGGGGCAAGCCGCATCAGCAGAGCACAAGACATGGAAGCCGGGATCTCAGGTAGAAGACAAGGTTAAAAAAAAAAAAAAAAGAAAGAAATTCCCTAGAACCCATAATAATCAAAACATTTAACATAAAGAACAAAAATAGAATATTAAAACTTCAAGAGAAAAAAGACCAAGTAACATATAAAGGAAAAGCCATTAGAATAACACAATGTAAAGCTACATAAAGTACCCAGACCACCATATCCAGCAAAAATTCAGTCACAACACATGCAGAAGGAAAAATATTCCATGAGTTAAGAGAAAAAAAAGAAATATCTTTATTCTAACCAAGCTCTAAAGAAGGTACTGGAATTCAAACTTCAACCTGAAAAGGTTGTCCTCACCCAAGAAAACAATAATGATCTAAGACCAGCAAATGAAAAGAGGGAAAAAAATCTACACCATCAAAACAAAATAATGGGAACCAACCAACACCGTTCATTAATAACTCTCAACATCAATGGATTCAGTTTCCCAATAAAAAGATATAGACTAGCAGACTGGATGACAAAACACAATACATCTTCTATTGAATCCAAAACAAAAAAAAACTTAACATCAAGGATAGGTGTTATTTCAGAGTAACAGGATGAAAAAGGATGGTCCAAGCAAATGGACCATAGACATTTTTCCATATCTGACAAAATAGACTTCAAAATAGACTTCCTTTTGTATCAAGAGAGATACAAAAGGACCAAAGAAAGAATCTGCCAAGAGAATATTGCAATTCTAAACATTTATGTACCAAACACAAAGGCATTTACGTTCATAAAAGAAACACTACAGCTAAAGTCAAATATTAATCACACACACACACACACACACACACACACACACAGAGTAAGAAACATCAATAGTGGACTCTAACCAAAAGACAGACCAGACAAAATCTAAACAGAAAAATGCTGGTGTTAAATAACGTAAGTCAAATGGATCTAGCAGTCATCTACATATTTCACACACCCAAAAAAGAATCTAACTTCTTCTTAGCAGATCATAGAATTTTCTCAAAATTGACCAGATACTTGGACACAAAACAAATCTTAACAGACACAACAAAAGTGACTACTAAAGCTAGATAGCAATAACAAAGGAAAACTTACAAATTCATGGAAACTGAATAATTCACTGCTGAATGGAAAATGAGGCAAGACAAAAAAGAAAAAAAAAGAATAAATTTCTTTTTAAATTGAATAAAAATGAAAAGAATATACCTAAACCTATGGGATACAATGAAGGTGGTTCCCAGATGCAAGTTCAGAGCACTATATAAAAAATTTGTATACATCTTATACTAGTTAGTAACTTAACAGCATACCTGAAAGTTCTAGAACAAAAAGAACTAACACCCAAAAGAAACATACAGCAAGAAAAATAATCAAGCTCAGGGCTGAAATTCATAAAAATAGAAACAAAAATTAATAGAAGAATCAATAAAACAGCTTTTTTGAAAAAATGAGTACTGACAAACCGTTAGCCAAATTAGCTAAAGGATGAAAGAGAATACCCAAATTATCAAAACTAGAAATGAAAAGGGGGCATCTCAACAAAGAAAGCCAGAGAATCATTAGGACATACTACAAAAGTCTATACCCCCTCCAAATCAGAACATTTAGAATAAATGGATAAACTTCTCAATATATCTGTGACTACCAAATTTATTCAAGATCAGATATAATCAAACTAATGAGACGCACATCCCCAACGATACAGAAACAGTAATTAAAAGCCTCATAACGGAAAAAAAAAAAAAAACAAAAAAAAAAAAAAAAAGCCAGGACCAGAGGAATGCAGCACAGGATTCAGCACAGAAAAACACCAATATTATTCAAATTCTGCAAAACAGACATAGAAGAAACATCCTCTAATTCTTTTTATGAACCCACAATTATTCTGATACCCAAACTACATAAAGACCCAACAAAGAAAGAAAATTACGAATTTCCCTTTTGAATGTAGGTGTAAATTTTCTCACTAAAATACTTGCAAACCAAATCCAAAAACACATCAAAAAGATCATCCACCATGATCAAGGTGGCCTCATCCCAGAGATGCAGTAAATGTAAATCAGTAAATGTAATCTATCACATAAACAGAATGAGTTACAAAACCTACAATCATCTCATTAGATACAGAAAAGGTATCACAAATTAAACCAAGAGTTCTCAAAAATATAACACAAAATACTGAGTACATTTAAATAAATATTCAATATCCATAGACATTAAAAAATGCCAATCAAAACTACTTTGAGATATCATCTTCCATAAGCTAAAATGGCCAAGATTGATAACTGACAGCTCAAGGTGGCAAGGAGGTGGAGTAAGGGAAACAATCATCCATTCCTGGAGGAAGTACAAACTTAGACAGTCATATGGAAATTAGTGTATTGGATTCTCAGGAAGTTGAGAATAGATCTACCTCATAATCTACCTATACTATAAAATTCCCAGCATCTACCCAAAGGATTGACTCTGTCTTAGTTAGTTGCTGTGAACAGACACTCATGACCAAGACAACTATTATAAAGACAACATTTAATTGGGGCTGGCTTATAGGTTTAGACATTCAGTCCATTTTCAAGGCAGGAGCATGGCAGTGTCCATGCAGACATGGTGCATGAGGAGCTGAGTCTACATCTTCACCTGAAGGCTGCTAGGAGAAGAATGGCTTCCAGACAGCTAGGATGAGAGTCTTCAAGCCCATGCCCACAGTGACACATCTACTCCAACAAGGACACATCTCCATATAGTGTTATTCCCTGAGCCAAGCATATTCAAACTATCACAGTTTCTATATCCTACTGCAGAGACACTTGCACAAACATGTTCACAAGAAAACCTGAAATTTAAAAAAAAAAAAAAAAGGTAAATGAGCTAGAAAAAAAATCATCCTGAGGTAATCCAGACCCCAAAAAGTCAAATATGGTATGTATTTTCTTTTCTGTGGATGCTAGCTTTTAAGCATCCAAAATGTATACTATTATCTGAATAACTAGAGTTAGCAGAGCAAGGAATTAGGGAAAAGGGAAGGCTCTCTCAAACAAGGACAAACAGGACACAGAGTTAAAAACAGTAGACTGGATTGGGAAGATGAAATGAAGTGGGGGGCAAAAAGAAGGAATGTGGGTGGGACAGTTAACAGTAAGCACCATTTGAAAGGTTATATAGGAACCCACTTCACATATATGAAAGAAATCTAAACAGAGTCACAAAATAATGGGAGAAAACAAAGTCTCAGCTAGACATCTCTTGCAACCAAGTAAAGTCAAGTGCCAAGAATAGGTTACATCTAATTGAACTGCTGGTCAAAGGGGCCCAAGGAAACCCCTAAACAACATAGGCTATTTCCAATGCTATGTCTGTAGAGAGAATCTCTTATAGACAACACCTATCAATAAAAAACCTATAGCCAATGAGCTGAGGGAGAAAATATGAGACAGGACACCAAGGATGTACAAGAGAATTCTGGGAAACAGTGAGAGGTGTGGAAGATTAGGGATGGAGTGTTGAGGAGACAGACATAAACCAGTAAGTGGCTGAACTCAGGATAGACTAGAGATTCACCCCAGACTTGGACACATGAAGCTGAGGAGAGGTAATTACACATGTTGAAGACAAAGAGTAGTCTGAATGGGTTAAGTAAGTTACGAGCTAGGAGGGGAATGAGCCAAAGCTTGTGGCCCAGGCATTTATTGATAATTAGTCTCACAGCCATCATTCTGGGAGCAGGGGCTAGGGAGGAAAAAAAAATTATTTAGTCTTTATATACTTTTCTCCACAAAGTAATGGTAAAGACTCATTTCTGAAGACAACACTTTCTCCTGTATCTCATTGAAGACAGAGCAGTTGAGCTGGTTGGTGCCTAACCAGAGACGTCACCCCAACTGATTAGTGTCCATAATTTTGGAAGGTACTCTGCACACCACTGGAGAAGGTAAATGAACCAACCCACTACAAACCTCCAATCTACAAGGGGAACCTGCTTGTACGATATGTTGGTGCAATAGTAGCACAAACATTGTGGGAGTAACCAACCATTATCTGATTTGATCTAAGGCCCAATCTAAGAACTCTATGCCTGGCAATACTCCAGTGGCCAAGAATTTGAGACTAGGTAGGCCATGGACCCAGAAGAAAACCAAATACTGTTCTGCTAAAGTAATGTAGCAGTAAAATTACTAACAACATTCTCTATTAGCCGTAAACCAGTATCTCACTCAGCCATCATCAAAAAAGCTTCCTCCTGCAGTAGATGGGAATTAATACAGAAACCCACAACTGGACAATACACAGAGAATGCGAGACCTTGGAACACTCAAACTTAACAAGGAAATCTTCATCAAATCCTTACCCTCAGGGCTCAGGGAACTATGTTGAAGAGGAGACTAAGAGCCAAAAGGGATGGATGATATTAAGGAAATGGTAGCTTCCAGACACAACAGGATTGATACCCATATGAACTCAGAGACTGCTGCAGCATGTATAGGGCCTGTACAGATCCAAAGAAGACAGGGTCCCATCGCTGAGATGGGGAGGTAGACACAAGCTCCCATTCCCAAGAAGCTATCACCAATTAACTAACACTAACAAATGATAATTAGTTTCTCCAAGGGAGTCTCACTGGGTACATAAACCACACTTAAAGGCAGTTTTCTAAGATTAAAAATACATTAAAATATATTTTTATACTTTCTAAGATATTATTATAATTTTATATAGTGGGCATCTACTGTTTTAGTACTTTTTTCTTTTTTTAATTAAACTAATAAAATTTATTTTAAAATATACAACTCAGTATTGGCATTTTTTAAGTCATCAAAATAATTTGTAATAGTTAAATACCTCTTAAATATACATGATACCTTCTGAAGCTAAACGTAATATGCACTCAACCAGTTTTAAAAATCTATTTGGAACATTAAATACGATATAAGTAGAAAAAATTTTTCTTATGAAGTCCTCTATGAAAGGAAATTGTGACAGGTTCCTGGATTACACAGAAACTGTTCCATCTCCAAGAGTGAATATGCAGTGTAACTGTGGCTTCATAGAATGAATTGGGTAGAGTTCCTTTTGTTTCTACCTTGTAGAAGAGTTTGAAGAGTATTGGTATCAGGTCTTCTTTGAAGGTCTGATTGAGTTATAGAGTAATCTTGGAGAAAAAAAAATATCTAAATCTGACTGGCTACTAGATTTAGATACAATGAATTTACATTTGTTTGTGACTGTCTCTATATGGTAAGAGGAAATAATTGAAAAAGAGCTTTACTAATGAATACTTCTACATGGCTTCTACTGCATACACCACAGTACATGAGACAGAACAAAATTCAGAAATTTGAAATATAAATGGAATCTGTAGCAAACAGAAGAAGAATAAGCACAAATGAAAACATATTAAATTCAAACTGAGGTACTGTATACCGATACCTTTTATTCTCCTTGAGAACACAAGGAGATGGAACTTGGATTCCTCTGCCTAACCCACGAAGCTCTGGAGTTCATTATAAAAGAATGAAACTTTGAAGCCTCCTACTACCACAAATAGAGGTCTAAATACCTAAATGAAAATTTTCAATGAACTTAAATGTGATTATCAAATTAAGCTCTGAGTATAAAAAATAATTTTCATTATATCTACCTGGCAAATGAAGTGGATTACTTTCTACTCAACTATATCAAGTCTAGAAATGCATTTAAAGTAAAATTACCTGTTGCTGTTTTCTCTCGAAATTCTTCCAATTTTGTCAAAGTTGCTGACGTGAGTTGGGCTAGGTGGACATCTTTTGGAGGTCTGAAGAACTCTACGATACTATTGACTGTCCTCTGTTAAAATAAGCACCGCTAGCATGAAGCACAACTCAAAATGAACGAAAACACACTGAGATTTATGAATACAGAAAATGCTTACTGCATCATATATTATCTCTAGAGGCTCAGCCTCTATGGTGCACCTCTGAGCAACAGTTTCATCCAAAGGATTTATCTCAAATGTAATCCGGAAGAGTGACATATCATCCAATGAAGACAGTAGGTGGGGTTTTTTGAAATCATCTGGTAAGCCAGTAATATGAAATGAATCAATTTTGGTTTCAAATCTGTACAAAGGAACAAAAATTAGGAGTCAATATAGTTTTAAAGTTTATCAACTTACAAAACTATAAAACAGTAAAGACATTTTTCTTTGTAGTTCTATAATTGGGTTCATATAAAAGAAAACATAGAATTTCTAGGAATTTTAGTAGATATTTCATTAAGAGTCATAGTTATCTTAAGTTTTACATTAAAGAGCTATGATAGCTGGTATTTGATATCTTTACTTGAAGGGGGCACATAAGCTAAATTTAAAGAGGTAACACTTATAGAAATATATAAGATATACATTGTGCCTTTGTTTTAGGAAAATGTCATGGATATACCAAAATGCAAATATAATAATCTAAGTCTAAGTAAATCAAAGTAGGTCAAAATTTAAAATATTTTGCTACAAGGGACATGATAAAAAGAAAGAAATATACTGAATAGAAAAAGGTGAGAATATTTTACCTGTGAGGGTAAGGGTATAGCTGGGTGGTTACAGCACCTGCGTAGAATGAGTATCTCGGGTTCAATCCTTACAACCTAAACTCCACATAAATCTTGGGGTGGGAGGTGGGGAGAGAGCTATAGTGTCGTTGCAAAATACTTGCCTAGCATAAACATAGCCCTGAATTTGATCCCCGTCAGAGAGAATATAAAAAAGATATATATCAAGAATACATACAAAATTGTTAACTCAAAATAAGACATATCAATTAAAATGAAGAGGAAGGTTATAAGTCATTTCGCTAAAAAAATATATGGACATAAACATAAAATGGTTAACAAATGAAGAAAAAATGTTTAAAATCATTAACCATGAACAAAATAGAAATTAAGCCCACACTGTGATATCACTTTTTACTAAGCTACCGTAATCAGAAGAACAGACAATACCAGTGGCAGTATGGAGAAATTGGAAATTTCTTTCACTGGGAGTAGGAGAGTATAATGAGCCTGCTTTGGGAGACTATTTGGTACTTCCTCTTGCGTTAAACATTAACAGTTACAATATAAGGCAGTATGTCTATTCCTAGATATACCACCCAAAGTTAAAACCTATATACAGAAAAAACTGTGTTCATTTTCATATCTGTAGTCATTGTAGTCAAATGATAGAAGCAATTCAATTATCTGTCAGTTAAAGAATAGACACACAAAATATGATACAGCTACATAATAGAACATCAATGAACCTTAAAGACATCACGATGAGTGAAAAGAGAGGGACAGTAAAGGTCACATACTGGATGACTTCACGTAAAATGCCCAAAACAATACTAAAACTCTCTGTCTGTGTCTGCGTATTTATGTATGTGTGTGTGTGTTTGTGTGTCTGTCTGTCTGTCTGTTTTGTCTGTCTGTCTGTCTGTCTGTCTGTCTGTCTGTCTCTCTCTCACCCACTGAGCTATCTCCTCAAGACCAGAAAAAAATAAGGAGCTAAGTTAGTTGTCAGAGGCAGGGGAAGAGCACTGAGAAGGGACTGCTAGTAAAACAGACAGTTTCTTCATAGTATGTTATAATGTCTGAGATTATATAGGGATGTTGGCTATACAACCTTGTACATTATCAATGTAAAAATACATATGAATATAGTTGCAAAAACCCAATGAATTATATACTAAGTAGATAAACTGCAGGTATATGAACTGATTCTCAATAAAACTATTTCTTAAAACAAAGGTTAAACTACACCAAGCATGTTGTTACACACCTCCTCATGACAAGCTGATCAAAAAAAAAAAAAAAAGATATAGACTTAATATCCATCTTATGTAAAATGTTTAAAGCCAAATTCCAGATTTTAGGGGAATTTTTTAATATTTGCATATAGAGGATGTGATCTCTTAGAGATTGGACCTAGGTCTAAGCATGTAATGTATACTTTGCACATGCCTAACATTTATAGTCTCAAGGTAATTTTAAACAATATTTTTAGTGTGCCTGTGTTTTTATACCACACCAAATCAAATGTGGAATTATCCTGTCAACTGTCAAAACATTTGAACATTCTGAATTTCACATTCGGATTAATGCTATTTAACCTATACAGAAAATAAAAATATACTTACTTTATGGCTTGTGCTCCTGGTCTTTGCACAATCGAAGTACTAAGTCCTTCCACTACAACATTTAACAGCTCCGGCTTTTGGCGATTTTCTCTTAGAACAATAGACATACTTTTCAAGTGAACAAAAAACTTCAAGGCTTCAAACTAGAGAATATTGAGAATAAGACAGAGGTGGGGGTAGGGAGAGGAGAGATGTATAAACAAAACAATCTTATTTTTGTAACTCCTGTGTTCTCAAAACCAAAAGCAATCCTTCATCTACCAAAGAAATCACTACAATAACAGTTCTGTCCATAGTTTGGAAATTAATATAAACACTGTATTTATAAATACCAAAAAGATCACAGGAACAGTTAGCAATGTATAATTTCTGAAGAATTGGAGCAGGCACATCTAAAATTAAAAGATATGAAACAAGAAAAGTATCTTACTGTTTTTGGCAAGGTTGGATCAACTGCTGTTTCACTATAACCGATTGCTTCATAAAGTAACGATTTCTCTTCAGGTGTCAACATTTCTTCAAGAACTAAAATCATAAATAAGTGCCTTATGGTCTTACTACTAACAATATAAAACAAACATAATTTACCTAGCTTCATAAATAAATAGATTTTAGATTTTTGTTTTATCTCTGTGTGTGTGTGTTCACCACAGAGTGTGTGTGAAGGTCAGAGAACAATTTTAAGGAGTTGATTCTCTCCTATTGTGTGGGACCTAAGGATCAAATTCAGATAACCAAATTTCGAACACAATATCTACTTAGACATCTTGCTGGCCCACAAATTTTACTGTTATTATAATATCTTTTATAAGTAATTCTTATATATTTGTGTTGGCAAGTTTAGGAATGATTCTGAAGTTACTAATCAAACCTTTGGTAATATAATTTTTTCAATGTTTTAAGCAGAAACTTACTGGTACTGCACTAATCAATAAAAAGTAGTAAATATACTATCTTAATTTTCTCTCAATTTGCAAATAGATAAAACAGAATTAGCACACCTAACTTAATCATGCTACCAACAAGTGATAAATCCAAGATGCATCATATATCTAAGTCCCTAACACTGCAAAGCTATGATCTTCATTATTTCAGTAAAAGTCATATTGTCAGTAATCTCAGATATCCAGAGTCTGAGGCAGAAAGATGGGATGATTCAGCTCAGCTGCAGCAACAAAGAAAGACCTCACAGCAAAAACCTCTGTACACAAAATGGTTAAGGAGCTGAGGCA
Source organism: Montemys delectorum (assembly GCA_019843815.1). NCBI lineage: Eukaryota > Metazoa > Chordata > Mammalia > Rodentia > Muridae > Montemys > Montemys delectorum. Next base: position 30,072 of record JADRCD010221756.1, on the reverse strand, counting down.
GCAACTCAATGGTACAGTGCACACCAGAGTGTAAGTGAGTCCCTGGGCTTCCTCCACAGCAAGTACACATACTCGTCCCATAAAGAGAGGGAGGAAAAAAAAAATCTTCCCAAGAAGCAACATCCAGAAAGTCTCCCAGCGGCTTAGAGCACTATGCAGTTTGTGTTTCCCTCGCTGCAGCAACTGCACCCAGTGTACAACTCTTCGGCAGCATCAGGAGGGTCGTTTCAGCTACTTTATTGAACATACATTTGAAGGTAATAGTAATTCTATAATTAAAAATTTATCATTATGAATACATATTTACATATGTTTTAATTAGAAACTTTTTGAAGAACTTTATGTCAACACTTGATTAACTAACTAATGTAAAATGAAATGAACATACTTCCAGGTTTAACATCTTGTTGTTGATTAGCATTTGATTCTGACCAAGTCCACATCCAGCTAAACCATCCTGCATTATCTTCTGGATCTTTTACTCCTTCTTTGTAAATCTTATATCCAGCTTTCTTTACCTAAAATAAGAAAAATTTCCAATAGAAAAGAAACCATCCTTGCTTTAGCAATCAGAAGAAATGGAAGCAGGATATTTTCAAAATGGATCTATTTCGAGTTGAATAAATGTAAATAAATGTATATACTAACAATATAATAGCTGTAACATTTACCATACAAGGCTTTGTAGTAATACACGGCTCTCCCTGTGGCCTAACAAGATATAGAAACTGTAGGCAAGTGGAGTTAGCTTTGCATCTATCTACATATGAACTCTCAAGTTTTATAAGCCCAATTACTTACAAGCAATTTTTGTTTTATTTTAACAAGTGTTACAAAAACTTATATAATATTTTCTTAACACACAAAAAGCACATCTGAACCCTTCAGAAAACAATGTTTTGCATAATAATAGTGATATATTACATTAACTGTCATATCAATACATTTGATTTATTAATTTAATGATAATTTGAAATTACCTCAACTTCTGCCTGTTGTCTAGCAATGGTTATATTAAAAACATCCAAAGTTTTCTCCAACTCCTGAAAATATAGGAAAAAATGTGTTAACTGTATATTAATTTTACATATTCAACTTTAGAATATAAGCTACTACACTAAGGAAAGACAGTGGGAAACAGAAAATAGAACGCCATCAGTATGGTATCTCTTACATTCTGGGATGCAAGATTTATTTACATAAACACACAGTGATACAAACACATATAGGAGCTTGGAAATTAGAACAGAGTAACTTATGAACAGAGAAATCATCCCTGACATGATTACAGCGTTACAATCTTTACAAACAGAAATAGAAATTCATTCAAGATGAAACATACATGCACTGTTTAAAATGTCCTTCATCTGGGTTTTAATTTCAAATAAAGAAACATATCCACCATTACTAAAAATGTAATAAATCCTTCATCTTATATGCAGAGTTTACAACATCGTTAAGATATTTCAAGTAGGCATATATGTACTTGAAATCTGTTTTAAAAAGCTACTATAACTTTTTCTACTTTGCCAAGTTGTTACGGATATGGACAAAAACTGAGACAAGCTACACTCCTATCACATCTGTACCTTCCCATGAGTAACTCCTAGTTTCAGGTTCAAACTTTCTCCTCTACAACATCAATTGTGACTTACTCTCCCTCTAACAAACAGCTTAACACACAACTGTGCTATCCAGTATACTTAGAGGATTCTGGTTACAACCATAACTATGGAAATATGAAAAACACCTAAAAGGCCTCTCAACCCAAGAATTCCTCATTGCTCCTTGTCTTCAGAAAGTCATCTATGTTAAAACTGAAAGGAAAATTGTAAAAATTCAATCTCTGCAGGACTTTCCACTAGAAATCCATCTAGACACAGAATGGCTGTGCCTCTTTCAAGAAATTAGTTCCCCCAGGTCCATCCAAAGTGTACTTTGTCTAAAAGAAAAAGGTCATTACAGAAAAAGGTCCTTACTAATGCTCAAAGTCAAGAATAATATAAAAGTATTATAAGTTCAAGACAGATAATTAAATATGTTGCTGATAAAGACCATAGCTACCACAAAATTAAGATACAAATGATCTGTATAGGCAGAAAATAAAGGAAACCCTTGTGAGGATGAGGGACTAAGGCAGAAGTGCAGCGAGAGAACAGGCAGGTGGAGCTGAGCAGGGATGCCAACACACAAGCACATACATAGGAAGGGGCTCACACATACAGAAGAAACTCCACTAATACACAGTGAGACAATAGCAGAAAGATCTTCTCGATAGCAACAAAGATTCAAAGTGATATAGCAATTGCATCTGAGACAAAAGATAGAAAATGAGGCATCACACTATGATATATATGAATCCCAAATTGTTTTACCTGAAAATAATTTAAATTTCAAAAGCTCATTGGAAGATTTTGCCCATCCTTTTATTACATGACTGAAGTAATAAGTAAAAGTACAAAAATACCCAAATAAGAGAGACAGAGCATGGTCAGTAAAAAGCAGACTAAGTAATTAAAAAGTAGCAGTCACTAAAAACTGGGGAGAAGGGTCCTGGGGGTGGCTCAGCAGGTAAGGGTGCTTGCTACCACACCTGCCTATCTTGATCCCTTGAACTCACATGGTAGGAGGGAAAACAGACTACAAGTTGTCCTCTGACACGCACTGCAGTGAACATGGACACACAAACACAAATAAATGTTAAAAACAAAAACAAAGACAGACAGACAGGCAGACTAGGAAGAAATCATGCACAGTAAAATATTCAATGATTGTTTTAAAATGCTAACCTCCAAAGACATGAGAATTTCAGGAGATGGCTTCTTACTTGTTAACTTTTTCTTATAAAATTCTCTGTATCGTTTCATTTTGTATCTATGGTCTCTAATATGCTCCCATGACCACATCCGTAAACTGGGACAAACATTTACTTCAAGAATACTATGTATAGCATAAGCCCACCTAGTTAAAAGAGAGAGAGAGACCCCATACTTACACCCAAATCAACAATACCAATACAACTTACTTTGTTTTCTCTAACATGAATAACAACTACAATAAGGAGACTATGAAAACAGTACCCTATCTAAACATTCTATTTATAGTAACATTCCATTGATTATTATTATCTCTTGTAACATAAAAATAAAACATTCAATTTTGTTAAAAAAATAAACTGTATAACTTAAGGCATAAGGAGAAAATTTGTCAATAATTATGGAAAAAGTTACCTAAATGAGGGGCTAAAAGTTCTAGAAATTGAACTATAACTTAAAAAAATAAGATTTTAAAAATTTAAAAATGAAATTACACAGATAAAACTCGCAGACCCATCTCAGGTACTAAAGTTCAAGCTGAGTTAAGACAAGTCTAAAGTGTCAAATAGGGAAGTCTGGAAGAAAAAAGAAAACAAAAATTGGGAGGGGGGGCATGCTATATTGATCCTTTAACACTACATGAAAGTACAGTACTTTAAGATTTCTAGTTGTAAATTCCATTTTGAAGAATTTCTTGAATCAATTCATTAACACACATAAAACTATATTTATTTCTAGCCCCAAATCAGTTTGCACCAACTCTTAGAATAGCTTTAATAAATATAGCAAACTTAATTTTGATATATTTTTTATAAAGATTTATTTATTTATACATAAGTACACTGTAGCTGTCTCCAGACACACGTCAGATCTCATTATGGGTGATTATGAGCCACCATATGGTTGCTGGGATTTGAACTCAGGACCTTCAGAAGAGTAGTCAGTGCTCTTAACCACTGAGCCATCTCTCGAGCCCGCTTTGATACATTCTTAAATATTAAAAATATTAGAAATAATGAACATTTGCAAAAACTTCCCAACAACTGAAGTGCTCACCACTCTTTGGCATGGAGGTGGAGAGGCACGCTGGGCTTGAACTTTCTGTATGGCAGGTTCTGTGTCATCATGTCAATTGACTCGAGAAGTTCCATGAGACTGAAATACTAGGAAAAGACAGTTAAAACTCTTAAATATTTCCAAGTTCCTGTTCAGCTACTGAAGGTGAAAATTAAAATTATGGAGTTTTAAGGAAATGTTACAAAAGTATGAATTTCAGAAAACACTTAAATCTTAACACTGTTTTTATCAAACAACTCAATCTAAATGTCATCAAAGAAAATTACCTGTGGTTTGTTAAACTCAATTGCTATGGTATGTAACTCAACAGCCAGGTTTATTTTGGGGTCAGAAAAGTCAAAATCTGATCGTCGATTCATCTGAAGTTTGGCATTAGCAGATATAGGTCGAAAAACTGAAAAATACAAATTGAAAAAAATTAGAGTTCTATTTAAAACCTCTTCAAGCACTACGCAGATCAACATAAAGATCTGTCAACCCCTATCACAGCCTCTCCCCAGTCCCCAGACCCACACTACTTTGTTTGGTTAGACACACTCTTCACAAGTTAGCTGAGAAGAATCTGTTTTAGTTCTAGATTTAATTTAGAGAATATTAGAAATGTTAAGATTGTATTTATCACTGATTCTACTTTATGATAACCTTTTTGTAAGCTCCTATTATTCCTTTCAATTTGCAAACATGTGTCCAAGATTCCTGGCCCAGATCAAATGATAGCACCAACAGTAACAAGTGTAAGCAGGAGAGCAGCAACACTGTAATCTAGACAAGGCCCTGTGGTGCATAGCCCTGGGGCTAATTATATTTGATGTTAATTCCATTCTCTGTGAACAAGGAATGAGTCAGCACTCAGGTGATTTCCTGTAAACCTTAATTGATAAAATAAAGGCTAGAGACAGTGACTGGGAAGAGAAAGAGGGGAAGGTGGAGTTGAAGGTGCTGGAAGAAGAGAGAAGGGGGGCAGAGGAGGAGGTGGAAGGGAAGCGGAACAGAAGCACGTGGCCTGGAGAAACCCCAAGTTATAAAGGGTCTCACAGATGGGAAGATGGTAGTGTAGAGGTACATCTGCCCAGTCTAGGCTCTCAGCTCGTATCCATATTTATTGAGATGTGTTTTCATTGCTGGGGTTTATTTGGGTTGGAGATTTATCACAACAAGGCCCAATACTGAATCATAATCTAAGTTGTATATAAAAACAATACATGTTTGCTTTAACCACCCCAGCACATCTTTTATATATTAAACACAGATATCCTGTGTGAATACAAATCCATACTTGAACATGATGAATCTATGCATCACTGATTTGTTACCTCTCTTCCACCCTTCACCTTTGATTTACATACTCAGTTCCAATCTTACCCTGTTAAAATTAAAGCTCATTTTATTTCTTCCTCATTTTTAATAGACACAAACATAAAAGTTACACATATTAATGTGATCCATGTACTATTTTGACATGTATACCTTGTAAATATATACTGGTATAATTATGTTAGTTAGTATAATTAATGTAAATATTAGTTAATATCAGTTCAGACATATCTGCTTAAATTTTCAATATTCTTAATGATAAAAATTTCAACAGATTTTTTTTTTCTCACTGGACTGAGTACAGGGTTCCCAACAAAGGAGCTAGAGAAAGGACCCAAGGAGCTGAAAGGTTTGCAGCCCCTTAGGACAAACAACAATATGAACTAACTAGCACCCTCAGAGCTCCCAGGGACTAAAACACCAACCAAAGAGTACACATGGGGGACTTATGGCTCCAGCTGCATATGTATAGCAGAGGATGGCCAAGTCAGTCATCAATGGGAGGAGAGGCCCTTGGCCCTGTGAAGGTCCGATGCCCCAGTATAGGGGAATGCCAGGGCCACTAAGCAGGAGGAGGTAGGGTGGTGAGCTGAGGGAGGGAGGAGGGACCAGGGGTTTGTTTTAGGTTTTGTTTTTTTATTTTATTTTATTTTTTTCTTTTTCTTTTTTGGAGGGGAACCTGGGAAAGGGGATATTGTAAATAAAGAAAATATCTAATAAAAAAATTATCTAGGGGTTTGGAGAACACTCAGAGAGGATAGATGAGCTCATCAGACCCAGACTCTAGTCCTCACAGCTAAGCAGCAAGCACTCTTGATGAGCTAAGCCATTTCTCTACCCTCACTTTCTAGCTTTCTGAAACATACATGTTGTTACCTATTGAACCTACTGTGAAATTGCACATCCGATCTCTTTGCTCCTACCTAAAGGTAACTTCGTACCCAGTAGCATCCTCTCCCCACTTCTCCTCCAATCCCCCTCTTACCAGTAATTTTAACCACCCCCTCAACAACACTACCCTTCTTACTCCAGCAGTACTTGCTCAGGAAAACCCACCAACAGCACAATGCAGCAAGAAAACATCCCAATCATAGTAACTCAATTTAATACTATAAATATCAAGTACACTCTTAATGATACAGAGGGGCAAAAATCACACAGCACTCCTTGTACTCATCTTGACCTGCTAAAGATCCATCATCAATTAATTTTAAAATTTTGTTTTTAAGTTTAACTTATTTGTTTCTGTGGGAACTGACCATATCCATGCCACAGCCTGTTCTTCATGGCCAGTTAATGGAGGAATTTTAATCTAGCAACATGGCTGCTCTGAAAAGGAATCACATGCAAAGACCTACATCTGTGTGATCTGGCTGGAACGTAGACACACTGCACACCATTAATCCATCTGGCTGGAAAACAGACATGCCCTTGGTACACACCTTTAAGGTAAAATTACTTTGTAAAAGAAAGCAGCCATGTGTGAAAGTGATGTCTAATTGAGGGAGGGACAAAGTGATGAATCATAGAAAGATCTGAGAGAGTAAGTCAAGAAATAGGATTTACCTAACTCTCAGGAGGACAGGAAAGAGCCTTCTTAAGAGCAGTACAGGGAGAATGAATTGAATCAGTTCAGTTAGTTCATTTCAAGTCAGTTCAGTTCATTGCAGTTCAGAGTTGAGATAGTTAGGAGTCAGTGTGGTGAGCACAGTACAGTGGAGTTGAATTCATTAGTGATATGCTTAGATAGTTTAGTGCAGGTCAGCAGAGGGTAGTTAAAGCCAGAAGATTAAGGAGCCAGATTAGAACAAATTGCTAAAGTCAGTATAAGGCCAGGCAGAACAAACGAGAGAAGACAGAATCAGTCAGCTTACAGAGGAATTTGAGCCCGAACAGCTGAGTTACCCAGCCAGCCAGAGATCAGAAAGAACTAGAAAGGGTGAGTTTATTAGCAGTAAGTCTCAGAGGGTGAAACATTCTGGGCCTAGATTAGATTGTACAGGGTCTAGAAGCTTACAGGCCTAGGCCTACACATAGAACAGAGAAAGAAATACTCTGGGCTCATCCCAAACCGTGTATTTGCTCTTAGCTCATCCCTTCATCTGAGGAATTAAAAGTTACTATTACAAGTTAGCCAAGAATGAATATTCCACTTTGAAAGAATTGTTTCAAAGAAACAATGGAGGATATGTGTCAGATTTGGTGCCTGCAAAATGGAAACTATCTGACCACATGGCTCTAGGCACAAACTGAAACTCATCAGAATCACCTGAAGAGCTTATGAGTGAAAAGCCTCATCCTAGAGAGTTGGATGCAAAAGGCCCTGGACAGGCCCAGAATGCAAACTTCTAATAAGCTTCCAAATGATGATAATGCTACTAATTTGAACCATACTTCAAAAACACTGCTGAATGTAGACTATTATTTTGTAGCCTCTTCTCTCTTCAGATGCCTTCAATACTAGGCCAACCTCTGCTATACATATGCAACTGGGAGCCATGAGTCCCACCATGTGTACTCTTTGGTTGGTGGTTTAGTCTCTGGGAGCTCTGAGAGTAGTGGTTAGTTCATACTGTTGTTCCTCCTATGGGACTGCAAACCCCTTCAGCTCCTTGGGTCCTTTCTCTAGCTCCTTCATTGGGGACCCTGTGCTCAGTCCAATGGATAGCTGTAAGCCTCTACTTCTGTATAAGTCCGGCACTGGCAGAGCATCTCAGAGACAGCTATATCAGGCTGCTGTCAGCCAGCACTACAGGCATCCACAACAGTGTTTGGGTTTGGTGACTATATATGGGAAGGATTCCCAGGTGGGGCAGTCTACTCTCTGGGTTGTCCTTCCTTCAGTCTCTGCTCCATAGTTAATCTCTGCAACTCCTTCCATGGGTATTTTGTTCCCCCTTCTAAGAAGGACTGAAGTATACACACTTTGGTCTTCCTTCTTCTTGAGATTCTTGTGGTTTGTGGATTGTCTCTTGGGTATTCCGAGCTTCTGGGCTAATAACCACTTATCAGTGAGTGCATACCATGTGTGTTCTTTTGTGACTCGGTTACCTCACTCAGGATGATATTCTCCAGATATATCCACTTCCCTAAGAATTCCATAAATTCATTGTTTTTAATGGCTGAGTAGTACTCCATTGTGTAAATGTACTACATTTTCTGTATCCACTTCTGTTCAGGAACATCTGGGTTGTCTCCAGCTTCTGGCTTTTATAAATAAGGCTGCTATGAACATAGTAGAGCATGTGACCTTATTACATGTTGGAGCATCTTCTGGGTATATGCCCAGGTGTGGTATAGCTCAAGTCCAAGTGGATCAAGGACCTCCACATAAAACCAGGTACACTGAAACTAATAAAAAAGAAAGTGGGGAAGAGCCTCAAGCACATGGGCACGGGGAAAATTTCCTAAACAGAACACCAATAGCTTATGCTCTAAGATCAAGAATTGACAAATGGGATCTCATAAAATTACAAAGTGTCTGTAAGGCAAAGGACATTGTCAATAGGAGAAAACTGTAATCAACAGATTGGGAAAAGATCTTTACCAATCCTATATCTGAAAGAGGGCTATTATCCAATATATACAAAGAACTCAAGAAGTTAGACTCCAGAGAACCAAATTACCCTGTTAAAAAATGGGGTACACCAATGAAGGAGTTAGAGAAAGGATCTATGGAGCTGAAGGGTTTGCAGCCCCTTAGGACGAACAACAATATGAACTAACTAGTACCCTCAGAGCTCCCAGGGACCCAATCACCAACCAAGGACTAAACATGGTGGGACTGAATGTTTTGGCAGCATGTGTATAGTAGAGGATTGCAGATTTGATCATCAATAGGAGGAAAGGACCTCGGCCTTGTGAAGGTTCTGTGCTTCAGTGTAGGGGAATGCCAGGGCCAATAAGTGGGAGAGGGTGGGGTGGCAGGCATGGGGAGGGGGGAGGCAACAGGGGTTTGTTCTTGTTGGTTTTGTTTGTTTGTTTGTTTGTTTTTTGGAGGGGAAACTGGGAAAAGAGACATTTACATGTAAGTAAAGAAAATATCTAAAAAAAAAAAAAAAATGGGGTACAGAACTAAACAAAGAATTCTCAACTGAGGAATACCGAATGGCTGAGAAGCACCTAAAGAACTGTTCAATATCCTTAGTCATCAGGGAAATGCAAATCAAAACAACTCTGAGACTCCACCTCACCACACCAGTCAGAATGGCTAAGATCAAAAACTCAGGTGACAGCAGATGCTGGAGGTGGTGGAGAAGGAGGAACACTCCTTCATTGCTGGTGGGACTGCAAGCTGGTACAACCACTCTGGAAATCAGTTTGGTGGTTCCTCAGGAAACTGGACATAGTACTACCTAAGATGTTTTTTTAAAATGCATGCATACAGCCGGGCAGGGGTGGCGCACGCCTTTAATCCCAGCACTTGGGAGGCAGAGGCAGGAGGATTTCTGAGTTCGAGGCCAGCCTGGTCTACAGAGTGAGTTCCAGGACAGCCAGGGCTACTCAGAGACCCCCCCTATAAAAAAAAACCAAAAAAAAAAAAAAAAAAAAATGCATGCATATATATTCTGAAGAGAAACTCCATTAACTCCTACTTCATCCGTACTGATTTAATCAATACCAAGACTCTTCTCTTACAACTAAACCGTCTTACAAGATGAACTGATTATGTCCTGTCCCTAAAATTCTACTCCCATTTATGCAACAGATGCCATCCCCTTCTCCCACATCAATCCAGAAACCCTCCCAAATCTCTTGATCATTAAATGTTCATGTTCTACTGGATCATTCCTAGCTCAATATATAAAAAGCTATATTTATCCCATTAACTAGAAGAAAAGGAAAGGAGAGTACATAGAAGGCAAGGAGAAATGAGTATGTAGCTATCAACTTATGAACATCAAATTCACTTTTCAATGTTTATTTAAAAAAGGAAAAATAGTTTTAGGCCATTAGTATTTTATTTTTTTATTTTCCCTTTACCAGCTAGCATAATGCTACGTTAAGAGAATCATCAGGAGTTATACTGTCAGGTCCCAGTATGTTCATTTAACCAGCTTCTACAGAGGAAGGTTCACTACACCTATCTCTAATATAAGATGGCTTCTCCAGTGTCTGGTTCCTACTGCACAAAGGACTTCCTCAGTACCAGCCATCTGTACTACATAGCAGCTAACAGTAGCCAGGAACCAGTAACTTCCCCCAGGACCTTGCTAAGAGAGTCCTACATTGAGCACAGCCTGGAGATACAGTTCCAAGAGTCTTCATTAGTTACAGAGGTCAATTTCCACAGTTTTGCTAACACAGTAGTACAGAAACATTTTGACCCTCAACAATGTTCATGGGTAGAGGGTCTTCTTTAGAATACAGGGTTCTTCAGATATAGCATCCATTCCTTTCATCTGCCATTCCTACATCATTCCTGTAGCATTCTTTCTACTTTCCACCATCTGATTCTGTTATCCAAATCCCCTTTTCAGTTATTATTTTCTTTTTTCAATTTGCTCTGACTTAATCCACAGATTAGTCAAATCTAAATGTATCTGAGAATCATAAACATATAATAGTTATCTGACTTTTTATTTCCTCTGAGAAGGAAATAGGAACAAAACTAATTCTAAAATACTGAGAATAAGTTTTTGTCAAAGGGACTGGGTATGTAGCTCAGTAACAATCAATCCCCAGAACTGAAAACAAAAAACAAGGACAACAATAACAAAACCTGCCACAGTTAGCAGAAATGCCAGTTAAGGAAATTATGAAAAGGTTATCAAAACCAGCAATACATAAAGGAAACTTTCACAGATGCCAACAAAACTCTGAAGAATGATTTTCTATGTCTTATAATGTCAAGAAGCTAAATTCAAGAACTAAGATAAGCAGGAACAGTTGACATTGAGTATCCTCAAAGCTAAAAAAATATTTTTAAATTATTTTTTCCTCTATATTTTAGCAATTATCTTATCATTATAAAAGTAATACACAGGCCAGACCCAGAGGCGCATGCCTTTAATCCAAGTACTTGGGAGGCTGAGGTAGGAGGACCTATCTTCTCTGTGCATTTGCTATCATCCTGAACTATACAGTGAGTTCCAGAAGGCCAGTTCTACAGCGGGGGGCCAGAGGGTTATTCTCACTTAAAATACAATAAAGGATGCACATTTTTAAGTGAGATATGTCTTTAATTAGAGCATTTAGGTAAGGTAAATAGACTACCATAAGTTGGATGCAGGCCTGGGCTACTGAATGAGAGTTTGTCTCAAAAAATATATACATATATTTGGATACTTTTTACACAAAGATCATAACACCACTATAGCTATACCAGCTAGCTATATTAAACAGTACTTATGATTCTGAAATATCTTAATAAACATCACTATAATCAATATTGAATAGTAATTATGATTTAACACAATTCATTAAAATTCTCTTGTGTTAGATATTTTCTCCTAGTTTTGAAACATAACCAAAACTTCCAACAATAAAATATGTTAAAAAGGTATTTCGATTTTAATAAGTTGAAAAGTATATGTTATATATATATATGTACATACATAAATATATATATAACTAGGAGAAAGATTAATATAAAATAATCTAGTATATCAGCAATATTAACATAATAGTTTGTACTAATTTTTCTAATTATATTTTTATTTTATCTAATAACTTACCAAAATCATAACCTTCTGGAACAATATTTTCATTGACAATACCATTTTTCAAGGCTTCCTATTAAAAGGCAAATAGTTGTTATTTATATTTATGCAAATATATCTTTATCCTACAAATTTATGTTATCTACAAGAGTATTTAAAAGTACTGAAAAATCATTCAAAATGTATTATTAGCTACTATGAAAGAATGTTCCATTAATTATGTTTCTAAAACGCCTACTGGATTTTGTTCAGAAGCAATACTAGATCTAGGATTGGTAGGAGTTAAACATTATACAAAATATAATACAACAAATATGCACATAAGTATTACTTACCAATGACTCATCATAATCATTCAGATAAAACATCTGAGAGTTCACATTCCAGTAAGCAAAGAGATTATCTAACCGGATTAGCTGAAAATAAAAAGTTTATTATTTCTGTTATTTTTTAAAAGAATTTTTAATTTTTGCTATGCTAAGAAGTCTCAAGTAATTGAGTCTTATTCTAAGTAACGCAAATAGACATAATTCACATGTTTATACACATACACACACACACACACACACACACACAAATCATTTGTCTAAAATTTCTTTTTATCAAGTCCATGGGATAGGATTTATTTTACCTTCCGAACTAGTTTTTCAGTATCATCATGCAAACATGGAATCCAGTATTGATCAGTTGTCTGAAGAGGGGAGTAGAAAAAAGAACATTATATATAATAAGCAGATCATTATCATACCCTAAGACCAATTTCCCATAAAAATGCCTTTGAAAACATATCTATCATTTAGTCAAAAACAGTATTATCAGACCACTAACACTAACCTTTTGCTTTCAAAGAACTCACTGCTCAAAAACAAACAAATGAGCAATTTCAAACAGGTAATTTTGGAGGCCCAATATACACCACACAAAACATGGCAAGAAAAAAAAACAATCCAAACTCAAATGTGTGTCAGATATGATGCCTAACCTAACAGTTGCTGAAAGAACTCCTTTCAAAAGCTTGATAATCACCATTTCCACACACCAGGAAGAGCTACTACTTACTCTACGGCAAGACGATAGATAGAGTTGGGTCTGCTAGCTTGTGTGTTTTGGTTTTGTTTCTTTGTTTCATATTGATTGGTTTTGTTTGGATTTTTGTTTTTGTTCATATTTTAAAAGAGGCCCAAGATATGGCCAAATAATAAAACACAGGAAGGAAAAAAATGAAAAACCAAATGTTACTTAGGGTCAGATTTCAAAGGTTTTATACACACTAAAGACAAGACTCCAGACTTTAAACTCAAAATAATCAGTCACTGAGGACAAGACCAGGTTCATACTGAAGAATACTTGTCAAGGAATGCTGCCGAAGGCCCCAGGTTCAAACCAAAACAATTAAATTTATTAGAAATAAGAAATGGGAAATACAGTAATCAAATCTTTATTTGTATATGATTACTTTCTTTCAAAACAGGGTTGGGTTATGGTACCCGGATGGCCTTGAGCTCATGGAAATGGCCTTGAGCTCATGGGGTTACGGTACCCGGATGGCCTTGAGCTCATGGTACTACGTCAGCTTGCAGAGTGTTGGCTGGCACTGATATTAGAGAGATGGCCCCACTGCTGTGTGAAGCACTGACTAGAAGAATGGATCCCAAACTTTAGCATGAATTATCATCTCCAGGGGTGACTTTTAAAGCATAGATTTCGCACTAAAGAAATGGCTTGGTGGTAGAAAGCTTATTATCATGCCAAGCCCCCTCACTACAACAACTAGTGATAATAAACATACAAGTAAACATATATCAGAATGCCAAGCCAAGAGTTTGTAACTATATGAGTCTCATATGGCAGACAAGTTTCTAGGAACCTCCAAAGTTAATAATGAAAGGCTCTGTCTGTGGAGCTGCAGAGATGATTCAGGGGTTAGAGTGAGGATGACTGTTGCAGAGGACCAGGATTCGGTTCCAAGCACTGATATTGTGACTCAATCACCTGTTCCTCCAGTTCATGCAATCCAACACTCCCCCCTGATTTCTGTGGGCTCCTGTCATGTGCATTTCGTACACATAAATAAACTCAGGCACACACAAATACACATAAAATATTTTCAATAAATAAAACTACTGCTGTTATTGTAGCAATAATTTTCATATTGCTAAATATAACTAGTAATTCTCTATATTTTTCAACCTGTGAGCAGCACTGACAGTACACACCACCCACTGTTACCTAGTAATATCTGGGTCTGCCCCTAAACCCCTAATCTTTTCTTTTTTACCTGCAGAACCATGTTTTTAAAAAAACAAACAAAAAAAAACAAAACAAAAAAAAAACTATACAAAAAACTAAATAGAAAATGCAATACTGAACTGGAGTAAATTTGAACTGTATTATATGTAGCTATAAAGATAAAAGTGAAAAACATAGTAAAATAAAAAGAGGCAACTTAGACTTCTCATAAAAATACCTGTATCAACTTAAAAAGTTAAATCGACAATTCTAATCAAGTCTAAGGTCTTCCTATACCAGCTCTACACAGCCAACCAAACACATACCTGGCAGACTTCTGATACTGACATAATCATATATCTAACTATGCTACACAATTTAAAAGTTACATTTCCTTTTTGAATCAATTACCTGAAGGCTGATATTTTGAAGAGAAATACCAAAAGAAAGTGGTTTGTCTCGATTTGTGATCTGAAGAAAAACAAAGTAAATTAGTTAGATGGCTTGTCAATTGGACAAAAATCAATTCATAGAAACAGTCAAATATCTGAGAAATATCTTATTTCAAATATTCAAAAATATTATTTTTCAGGACAATTCTTCTTTATTTTTTTTTCTAAAAACAAAGTTGTGTGTCCACTGAGTAGAAAATGTCAGGTGGCAGAGGCAAAAGTAACCCTGCTGCTTTGCTTTAGAACCGGCACCTCTGGATAGTCCTTTACTCCAGGCTCCTCTCTGATAACTATTATTCTCCTTAAGAACAAATCAGGCAGAACGCAAGGCCTGGTCTCAGCACCAGATTGCAGCTAAGCAAACCAAGCTAGGAAATCACCATTGGCACCTGCATGGGCACAGTTCAGAAGCTCTGCTGCCTCCTGGGATGGACTGAAACTTAACAGGTGAGACAGCCATTGTTTTCAGGCCCAACTTTTGACAGGAAAAAAAATTATTTGTACATAAATTTTCCACAAATGTGTTTAAAAATATCAATCTCTAGAATTACTTTAGAATGTAAAATAATAGTAAATACTTTAGACTCAAAGACATACTACTTTGAGCATTTTTAAATAGACTTGTTCTTTCCATATATACACTAGACTTTTGTTTTGTTTTGTTTTGCTTTGTTTTTTGTTTCAACCTCAGGCTCTTCTGTCATCTTTTAAGCTGCAAGCATCTGGAAGCTTTCTCACATCCACAGCTGTTGAGTGCCTCTCATAGGTCTGACAGTATTAGGTCATGAAACTTGAGTTATACAAATAACTTTAATTTTAAAAGGGGAAAGGAGAAAGGTACATATGTACCTTTATGTATATTTTCATTGTAAAAATCCTATTTTTTTGTTAACTTTTAATTGTTAAAAAAAAATGTTTAAATCTAAAGGAGGCTCTTTAAAAAACTTGTTTCTTCTAAGAACCAAGAGAAAACCAGGCCAATGACAATTCTCTAGGTCGCCTGCACTGGAGTTGTGCCTTTTCTACCACACAGGATTTAGTAAACTTGTCAAAAATGATACAGCAACATTTAATGCAAATGGAATGGTTATCTTTAATTGTGACCTTGCTACAATCTGGAAATTACCAGAGCAGGATCCCAGTGAGGAACTGTCAAGGTCAGGTTGCGTTGTAGGCTGGTATCGCAGGACAAAGAGTGTGTAGGGTGGGGTGA
The DNA here is from genome assembly GCA_019843815.1 of Montemys delectorum. Lineage (NCBI taxonomy): Eukaryota > Metazoa > Chordata > Mammalia > Rodentia > Muridae > Montemys > Montemys delectorum. The sequence goes on along the minus strand of JADRCD010221756.1, from coordinate 14,309 downwards.
TTGTCTTGATGATGTTAACTGGCATACAGCCCTCTTTGGATGACATCACCCCTGGGTTTGGGTCCTGTGCTATGTTAAAGTGGCAAAAGTGAACTGAATATGGGGCATGCATATTTACTCTGTTTCTTCTTTGACAAATGTGCTTATAACTCTCTGCTTCATATTCTTGCCCCAACTTTCTGCAATGATGGACTGTAACCTGAATTGTAGCCAATAAAACATTTCTCTCTTAAAGATGCTTTTGTCAGGCCCCTACGCATTTGTAGCAGATGTGCAGCTTGGTCTCCATGTGGATTCCTTATGAAGCAGGAGATGCCTCTGACTCTGTGGCCTGCCACTGGATCTCCTTCCTCTAGCAGGACTGCCTGACTGGGCCTCAGTGGGAGAAGATGCTCTTAGTCCTGATGCACTGTATGTCCCAAGGCATGGTGGCACCCAAGGCCGGACTTCTCCTTCTCTTCAGAGAAGAGGAGAAGGTAGTGAGGGAAGGAATTTGTAAGGGTAGGACTGGGAGCAGAGGAGGGAGGGGGCTACAATCGGTATGTAAAGTAAATCAATCGATAAAGAAAGAAATGAAGTGGGGGTAGGATGTGTTTGTCAGGGTATTTTTTCACAGCAATAGAAAAAAAGAAACTAGAACAGCAACTAAATAAATACTTAAAACAATAAGCTACTGAAGAGCATAAGTTGTTAGCTCTACTTATTCGTAAGCCACTGCTCTTTGCTGGAGGTAAAAATCTGTGGAATTCATTAACTCCCAAGACACTGCTCTCATAACTCAAAGTTTAAACAGCTTAGCAAAGTCTAATCAAGTACTCACTGAAAATGTAACAATAAAACGAAAAGATCTCATGGTCATCAGCTCTCTGTCCTTCCACCTCCCAGTATTTACTAAGCTGCCCACTACAGAGCAGAAGAGGCCACACACAGTCAAATACACACGAGGATAAAATACTTACATCATCTTCATAACGAATATGGATATTGGAAATTTGCACTTGAAGGTTCTTTATGATTTGAGTAATTAACTTTTCTGTAAAAGTGTCCTGTTTCTCCTCCTGAGGTTTTTCTAAAATTGCAAATATTCTTTTTTAAATTGAATGAAACACAAACCCTACAATTATCCATATATTAAAGTAACATATTGCCTTGTTAAAGAAAATGTAAAACACTTTATATAGATCACTTGAGATTTCCAAAATCTTTCATATCAAAGGTCACTCTCTCAAAAGCAACTAAATGCAAAATGTTTAAAAACTAGTTTCTTGTCTCATTAGATGGAAGCCAATTTTGTTAAATTCATTAGTATTAAATTTTATAACCTGAATGACAGGGCCAGAGGACAAGGACATCTGCCATGACACAGTGTCTTCTACAAATGTCAAGAAACCCAACCATAAAATCATAACAATATGATTGCCTAGACAAATAACACACAATGCTGCACAATGCCAGTATCAATGCCAGCATGGATGGGAGACTCAGAAGGCCTCATGCCTACATCAAGACCTACAGACAACTAAGGACTGCTTAGAAAGGGAGAATCAGTGTTTTCCTGAAAAGCCTCAGGAAAGGTTATCCAATCCCAAGACAGCAGCCCTGAACACATGTACATCAGAGTGACTTTAAACAGATTGAGCAGGTTCCACTTATACATACATTGTACATGTGCACACATGTAGAATTATTAGTAGTATTTAATAATTTAATTTATCAAATTTTATTCATATTATATATTAAATTTATAAATATTTCATATTGTGTATCATATATAGATATATTAATTTTAAATTGTTTTAATATTATTTAATAATTTAATAATTATTAATAATTACTATTATTATTATAGAAGTGGTCATATATGTGAGAGGGATAAGGGACATAGGAAGAGCTGAGAAGGGTAGAGAGGTGTGGAAATGATGTTAAAAGTCTTAGTCTTATACACTTATTTATTTGAGAATTTCATACATGAAAACTGTATTTATAATCTCATCCATTCTCTCAAAGCCTCAAAAACACTCCCACAGCTCTCTACTTCTGGCACACCTTGCCTTCAAATTTGGAAGTAAAGCTATAGGAAGATAACTCTTTGTTGTGTATAATTATTAAAAAACAATCCATGCTATATATATCTCCAGCCACAGCAGTCTCCCTCCCCCCATGGTTATCCCCATGGTTCACTTGCTGCTCAATCCACTCACATTCCTAGTTATCTGCCCCCTGTAGCAGTCACAAATCTGTAACCCAATAAAATCAAAACTCCAGTTAGATTTATAACAGTAAATTATCAACTCACAAAATGTTCACTCAAAGAACTCAAAACTCAACTGATATATACACAAACTGCCCACTTAGATTGGACAAATTACTCTTGTCCAAATTACTATTGCTCGTCTGTGATATTCGTAGCTACCTGTGGCTATTTCAGGGGATGTGGATCCAGTTTGTCCTCTTCATCTTTCTCTGTCCTTTTCTTTTCTCTATCTCTGTCCCTCTCTGTCCATCTCTAAAACTCTCAGGTCACCTTCCTTTTCCACTGCCCAAACACAGGCTCTACCTGCATATCAACAGCAATCCACAACTCCTCTGTCATCATCACCAACCCCAACTATTTTGAAGGTAATACATGACCCAGATGTCAAAAATAAAATGATAATTCTTATATTAGCTGATATCCCACCAAGATCTGGGATATTATTTGCTTCTTAATATGACTCCTTTCCATGCAACCATAAACTTCAATTGTCCTTCTATTTCTGCCATCCTTCAATAGATTTTGTGTGCTTCTTCCTCTGTACAATCACTATGTGGCAGGTTTCCTTAAAACTTAATCCTAGAATTATTTCTCTTCTTAGTCTATACTGTTGCTGCAGAAAACATCATTCACATCCTAAAATATTTAACTGTTACCCTAATGTTGAGAATTTTGAAAACAATACTGGATTAAAAAAGGTAAACTGTACAGTGGGGAGAATGTGACAGTTAGTAAACTATCGAGCAGTCCGCCTGGCAGGGGAAGAGGCTGTTGGATGCAGACCCAGGAATGAAGGAGAGGGAAGTAGACCCCTCCAATGTGAGCTTTTAATACATCTTGATGAAGCACTTAGACTTTGTCCTAATATTGAGACATCATCAGTGTTTTAAATAGGACTGAACATTAGTATTTTGGGCCTAATAAATACTCATTAAACATTATTTATATTGTATGAATTTCCATTTTTCAGTAAGACATCATTAAAGAAAAAACAAAGGAAAGAAAACACAGAAAAATGGTAAATCCACAAGGCTAGGAGAAGGTAAAAGACTTGGGGAAAAGCAACAAAAAAGCAGATGGCTTCAGCCAAACTGAAGAAGAAATTTAAATCCTAAACAACCCAGAACGGTACTGTCATTGATAGAGTTTAAACCTGGATTATGAAAGATTCAAGGACTTTAAATCACATTAAACAAAAACAGCAATCTGTGAGCATCCATAATGGAAAGGGGTGTTATAAAACTCAGTGTAGGGGCTAGAGCGGTGCCTCTGGTTAAGAGCACTGACTGCTGTTTCAGGTTGAATTCCCACATAGTGGCTCACAACTGTCTGTAACTACAGCTGCAGAGGATCTGATGCCCCATTCTGACATACTTAGACACTATGCACGCAAATGTACAGACTTACTTGTCTACAAAACATCCCTACATGTAAAATAAAATTAAAATTATTTTAAAGAATTGGTTTAAGATCTGTATGATAAGCAGTCAAATGTGTAGGAGACCCCTTTGCCCAACCCAGTAGCTAAGAAACTATCCTGTGTGGTTCAGCATACTGAACCCCAAAGCGTTTATCACAAGCAAAACAGACCTAACAGGCTCCAAAATCTGATAAACAGTACATGGGAACAGGAGGAGCCTACACAAGAACAAAGTAAAAGTGCTCATAATGAAACCAGATCTGCATTCACTCACTAATACTAAGTAAAGAACAAAGCTATGATTTTTGAATTTTTATTTGCCAGGCAAGGTGGCACACACGTTTAATCCCAACACTCAAGAAGCAGAGGCAGAGGCAGACAAATCTTTTTGAGTTCCAGACCAGCCAGACATACGCAGTGAAACCCTGCCTCACAATATACAATCAATCAATCAATCACACAAACAAACAATGTGTTATTAGAGCAGAATATCTGCCTCAGTAGTAAACATTTACATCACTTGGTCAACTGTCATGGTCAACATCAAGGAAGTATGTACCTATAAGATAAGATAAGCAGCCTATTGCAACTGTGAGTGCACATCCTATTCAAGCAATAAGGTACTTCTCTAGGGAATGGCTAAAGGGATGAATACAAACTTTGTTTTTATATTGAGTCTTATCATACTATTTTATTTTTAAATCTGTATGTGTGTGTGTATGTGTGTTATCTTGACAAAGTAATTTTTAAAGGAAAAGGCCTAGCAGACTTAGGAAAGAGGATTAGGAGGGAAAGGGATGACTACAAAGAATATAAAAGAAATGTGTCAAAGAAAGTAGAATTCATGTGATATTCCCACAGATTGTGTTAAGTTTCCATTGATGTTTGCCAAGATGTAAAATATGAATTATTTCGAGTTTATTTTATTTTTCACTAAGGACAAAACATACACACAAACAAACAACCTCATAGTCTATCGATGGCAGACACCTGCAACTAAGGAGGCAAACACAAGACCACCATGAATCCAAGGAAAACTTGGGCTACTTGGTAGATTCCAGGCCAGGCTAGGCCATACAGCAAGGCCTTTTGTTCATTAAGAAAAAAATAATAGGGCGGTGGTGGCGTGCCGCCTTTAATCCCACCACTTGGGAGGCAGAGGCAGGCAGATTTCTGAGTTCGAGGCCAGCCTGGTCCACAGAGTGAGTTCCAGGATAGCCAGGGCTACACAGAGAAACCCTGTCACAAAAAACAAAAAAAAAAAAACAAACAAACAAACAAAAAAAAAAGCAACACCCTTTTCTTCCCTCAGAAAAACAACATAAATCAGTATATTGTAGGAATATTTAAGTCATCATTTATACAATTTTAAAATATGTAGTTATTCAATGAAGAACAAAGTAGAAGAAAAACAAATGAGTGGAAAAAAATTTTATGATTTTAAAATAAGAATTGGATATAGTATATTTACAAGCTAAGAGGAAAGACCTACAAAGAAAAGATGTGAGAACAAAGATATAGAAAGTCCCAACTGGCCAGGTGGTGGTGGCGCACACCTTTAATCCCAGCACCTGGGAGGCAGAGACAGTTGGATTTCTGAGTTCGAGGCCAGCCTGGTCTACAGAGTGAGTTCCAGGACAGCCAGGGCTACACAGAGAAACCCTGTCTTAAAAAACCAAAAAAAAAAGTAAAAAAAAAAAAAAAACCCCCCAAAAAAAGAAAGAAAGTCCCAAGTGATAGTAACAAGGAGATAGCTGGAAAAAAATCAGGTTTCTCTGGGACTCCCCTTCCATTGATGATCAATGGATTGTAATGAGTCATGTGATCTACAATGAACTGAAGCAGGGATTGGGGGAATAGATTAAGGCAAACATAAACACATTAAAGGACTAAGTATATTCAAGAGTAAATAATCAATATAAGGGGGATATAAAGACGAAAGCTAGAAAAGTAATAAGATGTACTTGGTAAACTTGCTAATATTAAAAACTAACTTTATTCTCACAACAATTATTTGCCTTAAATTTTTGTAAGGTAAAATTTCTGCATACATAACAGAACACACAAACCATGTAACTTTCCAGGTAATAAGATGGTTTGCTGCTTATAACATAATATCAGTACATCTAGCCAAAACCAATATGCTAATACAATAAATATTTACATCCTTTCCTACCAGTTTATTGACATTTTACCTTGATCAACTACTTTCTGTTTTGCTTCTTCAATTCTTTTCAGTTCCTGTTGTTTTGTTTCCATGAGTTGCTTTTCTTCTTTGATAGGATCATACTCTATTCCTACAAAAAATTATATAAAATATTCAATTACTTGAAATTTAAATATACTCAATTCCAAAACTTAGCATTGAAGATAATGTGAACAAAATCTACTGAGAATTAAAACAAACAAACAAAAAAAAGCAACTCAATCTGAACCAACAAATCCTAAATTGAAATGCTAAATATCTTCACCAAGAGTTCTTAGAACAAAAATATAAAATATAATGATTTTTCCATCTAAAAAAATAAGAATAATTTAAATTATAAATTTTAAATGACTTACTAGAAGAAGGCACTATGAGTAAAAAAATTTCTTCCAAAACAGCTTCAACTGGTTGGGTATAAAGGTTTTTCCATGGAATTTTAAGTTTAAGGTTACCTACATTAAAATAATAAAGATAAGAATATTGTTCATTCATCATATATCTACCAATCAATTACTATAAAACATTAAAAGAAATCTTTGAATGATATGGAGAACAAGCAATAGTGTCAGAGGAACCATACAATCCTATAAAATTAACTATACTTCTATACAACTCACTTAGAAATAGGTACACTTTCATTCAACAAACATCAAGAAATATACTGTGGCATATAAAACAATAAGTAAATATACAAATAAAGTGCTAGAAACACAATAAAAGTAACACATACAAATGAAATATATGATTAAAGGATGGCAAGTACTATATAAAATATATACAATTAACATCTTAATTGATTATGTTTGTTTACTGAGCTTTCTATTTCTAGTATCTCAAAATTAATTTCTTGTGAGATTTTAAAAAGGGAAAACAAACAAAAAACAAGCTCTTAATAAAATAGGTCTACCTATTTTTCTTCTATACGTATAAACATAAACATATCTTTTGTTCTATATGCAGTTTTGCATGGTGGTGCTGGAGTCACCCCTGAGGTGATTAATACCGACCATCAACCTGACAGGATTTGCAATCAACTATGAAACAAGCCTCTGAGAACGTCCATAAGAGGATTTCCAGAGGAAATTAGCAGAGGGAAAGCATTATAAAGGCAAGCAATAAAATCCCAGGGACTGGAGTCCCACTGAGAACGGAGGAGAAAGAGAACTGGACCCCAGCATTCCTTTCCTCTTCCTGACTGCTGACATAATGTGACAAGCGCGTCATTCTCCTGCTGTCACCCCTTCTACATCATGACGATCTGCACCCTCAAACCAACCAATCCAAGCCTTCCTTGCTTCAGATGCTTCTGTCGGGCACTCTCTCACAGCAATGAGAAACAGAATTACTCAGACTCTCAACCTCTCTTGGTATATTTTAAATTTTTTGTTGAATTGAGGTTACACTGACATACACTAAAATTCAAAAATCATCAATGTAAAACTTAAGTAACTTCTGGCAAATGTTTTAAAACAACATATAACGCCGGGCAGTGGTGGCACACGTCTTTAATCAGGCTGAGGCAGGTGGATTTCTGAGTTCGAGGCCAGCCTGGTCTACACAGAGGAACCTTGTCTCAAGAAAAAAAAAAAAAAAAAAAAGATAAAAACAACATATAGCACATTTATTTATAAGGCTGTTTTTCAATATGATTATTCCATTCAGATAAATATTCCTTAGATTACTGTGTTACAGTAAATGAAATCAAATCAATTTAGATTATGAAAAATCCTTACACTATGGCTATAAGCCTTCAAAACAAAAGAAAATTACCAATCCAAACTTTACAAACATGAGTTTGTAAACAAAAAACGAAACAAAAACAGAAAAAGAAAATTACCAATTCATACTTTACAAACATGAGTAATCCAAACTTTACAAACATGAGTTTGTAAACAAAAAAAGAAACAAAAACAAAAAAAGAAAATTACTAATTCATACTTTACAAACATGAGTAAAGTAACCCAAAACAAACAAACAAACAAAAAAGCACTTTATTTTTTAGAATAAAAAACCTGGAAAATTCTTCTACAACACAATCAAGAACATTTTGGTCCTAGATATAGTTTCTGCGGGATTCAAACCCTCTTGATGTTATGCACTTTGAATTTATCAAATAATATCAAACATAACTAGTCAGAAACACAGAAATAGACATAGTTCCTTAAGGTCTGTTACAGGCTGCTTTGACTCTCAACTCAACATTAAGATCTACTAAAATGAGCAATTATTGTTCAAATACTGCATACACCAAGTTCTACATAAAAGCACACAAATATATTTTCAATTAATGCTCATAAACATTAGGAAAATCACATTACAGCAATAATAGTTTTTTATTTACATTGTATGCCCAGCAAAAATACTCCAAGGATAAATATTGCTTACCTATACGACCAACTTTAACTTTGAATGGTACATCCAATTCATGCTATAAAGAAAAGTAAATTTATCAAAAAAAAAATCCATATAAAGTTCAAAAATAGAAATAATTATTTTCTTCCTAAATTTACTTAAAGGTACTTTAGTTACCTTATATATTCGTTATCTTCAGTATTCATTTAAATGTAATGGTTTAATAACCAAAGCTTCTCTTTTCAAAGTAAATGGCTAAACATATATTTAAGTAATAATAAACAGAAGAGCTTTTATATAGATTAAGGCTTTATTTTCCAAAATTGGCATTTTACAAAATAATAATTTCAAGATTGTTTCTCCTGCTCATTGGGAGAACAGCTCTAACAATAACTGATGCTGAAAAACACAGGTAGCGAGTAGTAAAAACAGAAGGTAGGGTCTCTGAACTCTACCATATATAAAACTCAGCATGGATCAAAACTAAACAGAAAAACTTTATAGTTTAAGAGAAAAATACAGAAAAACAAAATCTTTATGGAAATGATAAAAAAATCATAAGAATGTAAAAAGGATGAGTTGTCCTTCATCAAATTAAAAATATTTATACATCAAACAACACTATAATTAGATTAGTCAATATCAGAAGAGGGGAAATAGTGTAAATCAAGCAGCTGATCAGATATCATTATGTAGAATGAATGAAGAGCTCAAAACTTTAATCACACCAACATAACCTCATTTTTAAGATACCGGGATGGGGCCTGGAACTCATAAAGATCGCTGGGCCTCTGCCTCCTGAGTGCTGAGACAGAAGGCATCAGCCACCAACCTTGTTTTTGAAGACTGGTTCACAATATAGCTTTAGCTGGCCTGGAAAATTCCAGGTAGTATAGACTAGCTTCAGTCACCAGTGCTGGGATTTTAGGCGAAAATCACTCAGTTGCAAGGAGGGTGAAAGAAGAGGAATAGGAAGAATAGGAAGAGGAGGGGGAGGAGGAAGAAGATTGATGGTGGTGATGATGATGGTGGTGAATTCTTCAATATTAAAATAGGAAAACAAAATAATCTTTCCTCCAAATATTTTTTTTAAAACATAGGACTTAGAAAAACATTGTAGTTAGCCCCTAACAAAGTATATTAAATATATACTTTTGAATATATTAAAAGGTTTCTTGAAGAAATGGATATTAAGTGAACAATTATAGTTTTTAGCTAACCATATCAAAAATTGTTATCTCTAACAGGTTGATTTGTTATTTTTTTCTTCTGCTACCTTGTTTGTAGTCACATAAAATATTTGAAGCAAATATACCTTTGCACAGAGAGTTAAAAATACTGAGAAAGTTTGTAGAGTTTTTAGTAGCCTCGCTATATAGGTTATTTTATCAACTTCTCTACATAGAGGTAGTATATTTTGACTATTGATGAATACATCCTGTATCACAAGACAAGGGTGTAACTGGCCAAATAATGCTGAATATTCAAGTGACACCACCTCTTGATGATGTTGGTGAGTGTCCTGTTCGTGACCACTACCTGTTTAAGTTATGGTAAAATGGCTTGCTATATTTGACAAGAGTGTAATAAGAAAGAGTAGATATTTTTATTGTTATATACTCATTTTTAAGTCTTTATAGTTTCCATTGTGTTAAATCCTTTACGAAAAATAGGTATCCAGAAATGGCTTTAGAGCAAAAACTCTGGGCAACTTTGCATTGTGATGTGTAGGAATGGTATACTTCAGTCACTAGGAAATCTTAGTCTTCCCTAAAGAGAGAGCTTTGGAATTCCACTAGAGATCAACAGGAATTTCTCTTTGGCTCATTCTCACTTAGTTATTTACTGTGTGACTCCACATGGAACTTTTAAATTGAAAATATTTTATACTATGACATCAATATTAATAGGTAATTGTGAGTATGAACAAGAAAAGTTGTAACTTAACAGCAAAGTGTTTGTATGTCAAGTTGACAGGTAGTCAATTATACTGGCTAGTTTTATGTCACTTGACACAACCTAGAATCACCTGAGAGAAGGGACCTCCAATTGAGAAAATGCCTCCAGAAGATTGAGGTGTAGGCAAACAGTTTTTTTTTTTTAAATGAGTGATTGATGGAGGTGTGCCTAGCCCATTGTGGGTGATGCTATTATTGGGCTAGTGGTCCTGGCTCCTATAAGAAAGCAGGCCCAAGCACGCCATAGAAGAAATTCAGTAATGAGTACTCCTGCATGGACTTTGTGCTAGCTCCTGAATCTAGGTGCCAGCCTATTTGAGTTCCTGCCCTGACTTCCTTCAATGGTGAACAATAATGTGGAAGTGTAAGCCTAATCTCTTTGCTCCACAAGTTGCTTTGGGTCACAGAACTTCAATACACCAATAGTAACCCTAACTAGGACACTCACAGATGAGGAAAACACTTCACTACACAGAAGGCAAAGAAATAATCTTATAATCATGAAAATTACTATATTTATTTTTAATACATGATCAATATTGAGTCCTTAGCACACAACAGAACACTCACTAGTAATATTTGAATAATTGTGAGCTGTAACTACATGTTATTTGAAAAACAAGTTAAATTTTGGTGCATAGTAGTTGTACATGATTTCATATTTAATTAGCAAAATACGATGAAATATACTATAATTGAAACATAAATGTAAGAATGGCGGTAGAAACAGTATATATTTCATGTGCTGTTTAGAGATAAAGCTAAATCAATACTCTAATTTAAAATAAATTTTAAATCTTTGTCCTAAGTTTGTTTAAATCCTAGCAAATTCTATTATTGTTGATCACATAGAACTCTGTGGGTAGGTGTGAGTAAATTTTACATTCCTATTTTTGAAAAACAAAGGCAAACTGGGTATGTTGGCTAATGCCTTTAATCCCAGCACTTGGAAGGGAAAGGCAGGGAAATCTCTAAGTTCAACACCAGCCTGGTCTACATAGTGAGTGCCAAGCCAGCAAAGGCAACATAGTGAGACCATCTCAAACACACAGACAGACAGACAGACAGACAGACAGACAGACACACACACACACACAGACACACAGACACACATAGAGACACATACACATACACGCACACACACACACACACACACACACACACACACACACACGCAAGTAAAGGATTTAAATAGAGATCTCTTCAAAGAATGTAGACATACAGTAACAAGTATGCAAGAAGATGCTCAACATCGCTAACTATTAAGAAAATAGTAATTATTTGAGAACTGCTGATCAAAAAAGACATCAAGATACTATTTCATATCTACTAAGATAGTGGTTAATGTGTAAAATACAAAGTAATTTTCCAAGATTTGAGAAATGTCAAAAAATTAGAACTTGTTCAGGAGGAAATGTAAAGTAGTTTCCCAGCTACAAAAAAAACCCTTGGGTCATTCTGAAAAAGGCTAAATATATTAGAAAATCCAAACATTCACTCTTAGGTATATACTCAAAACTGAAAGCAGGCCCTTAAACATCTGCATGAGCATAAGGAAGTATCTACTGAAGCTCCATTTCAAAGAACCCAAAGCAGAAATAACCTAAGTGCTCATCAAAAGCTAGAGGGGAAAATAAGGCTGAATGGAAAACCAAAAAGGAGACACACAGGGAGTCTACTTAGTCATAAGAAGAAATTACACGATGGTACATGCTATAAGTGGGATGACCCAAGAAAACATCACAACAGTGTGTGAATATGACGTGGTATCATTCGGATGAAATAAATTTATAGGGATGGAAGACAAAGTTTAGAAATTTAGTGAGCATAGTATCAGTGTGCAATAAAGAAATATCCCCAAGGCCAGTGGAAATCAAGAACAGAAGTTATTATTCAATATGGCTAGAGTTTCTCTTGGCAATGTGAAAGAGTTGTGGAAATAGATCCTGGAAGAGTTGCAGAAGATTGTGAATATTATGAAATATATATATACATATATATATATATGTATATTGTGTTATATGTTAAACAAACTAGAAGACAAGTTAAACACTATACAGTAATACCACATGGAAATAAATAAATAAATAAATAAATAAATAGAAATATTTTAAATGAGAAAAAGTACACTCAGTTTCTATCTTTTAGAATTTAAAGACCTACTTTGTTTGCAAATTCACATTTTTTGAAAATAACTTTCAAAATCTTTCTCATAGTTAAGTAATTTATGGTGGCATGTTAAATTAGAAACAAGTATAGCAATTAAATGTACTAATATCATAAATTTTCATAGGCAAGACATACCAATGCATTTTCTTTAATTACAAGGTTCTTGAGGGACACAGCTCCTTTAAAAAAAGAAAGAAAGTGATATATTCAACTGTATTACATTTTTAAATTAAATATGCCTCATTTTAAATATGACACCAAAGGGAAAAAATGTACACAATTAAAAATAGTTATTTATTTTGACCAGCTTATGTTCATTCTTCTGCCTAGTCTAAGAAGGTCTAACAGGAAAATATCTTGCCCACCACCAGCCTAGATACAAAATACCCCCAATGCCATTTATCTGTCTCAAGAGGAAAAAGCAGAAAGCAATAGGGAAGGATGCCTGATGCCCTCCTCGCTCCTCTGAGTTCACACACACGCACACGCACACACACGCACATGCACACGCACACTCACAGTATACATTCACACAAAGTTATGACAAAATGAGAGCAAAGAGTTACAGCTTATCACTTTAATTATACACACACAAATGGTTTGGCAGGCAGCAAACATTTGTAAATCTTATACTTTGGAGGCCAGAAGCAGAGGAACCAATAGGTAGCAAGTATGAGACCAGTGTGAGCTACACAGGCTGGGACACTTGCTCACCATACACAACTCCCTGGGCTCAACTGCTCTGCAACTGACATAAATTGGCAGAATGGATTCAAGAAAAAAGATAAACAGCATCTAGCAATAAACTGTAAATGACTCTCTGCCTCTTAAGGGCACACATTAAGCTAAAAAGCAAAATCACAGGAAAAGAAATTCCAAGCAGATAACCAACCACAGAGACAAGTGGGGGATATGATATGACTCAGCAATTCTACTTCTAAGTATTTCCCCAGAGTATCTGAATGCATGGATGAAAAGAGAAATATTCATATTGATACCAGCATTATCCCAAAGGTCATTTATTCATCAACAACTGGAGGGGAAAACAAAACACACACAAACACATACAAACACACACACACACACACACACACACACACAGTATTTATTTTAAAAAATGAGTTGAATTCATGCTATAATGTGGATGAACTGTAAGGTCACACTGTTTGATGAAAGAAGCCAGCAAAAGCAGGACAAATACAATCTCTATCACTGTTTGGAGATAGTAGAGTATGAGTAATTACTGCTTAATGAGTACAGGGTTTGACTTTTGTTCTACAGGTATTGTTCAATGTTGTAACATATTGTGAATTTAGTGATGATTACATGTTGAGAGATCTCAAACATGTGGACAGCAGGAATTGGCTGCCCTCCCCACAACTTTTCCCAACCTAGTGCCATAAAGCTGGCTTCCCCACCATCAACCTATTTAGAATTTATTACCCAACAGTTATCAGACTTCACACCTTGTTTAATCTTATAAGATCTCCCTCTACCCACCCCACCCTCAGCCCCTGAAGATGCAGACGAAGCACCTTCCAACACCCCTGCTCTGGCCAATGTTATGGAGCCACACAAACCTTGCCCCAGAGACCCTGATACCTCCCCAGAGGCATAAATACCGCCCCAACCCCATCCTCAGGTCTGTTCATTACCTGAACACTCACTGCAGAGATCCTGCACTGCACTGACCCATATCTGGCTAAACTTGCCTCACTCAGGTCCAGGAATTAGATATGGGGTGCAGGTAAGAACATAAACATTGAGATGAGCACGGTGGCATACACCTTTTATTCCAGTACTTGGTAGGCAGAGCCAGGTGAATCTCTGTAGCCAGCCTGCCCTACATAGTAAGTTTTAGGGCAACCAGGACTACATAGTGAGACCCTACCTCTGAAAAGTAAAAGTGTGTGTGTGTGTGTGTGTGTGTGTGTGTGTGTGTGTGTGTGT